>PVIJ01004193.1:0-121500 GCA_004024925.1 Scalopus aquaticus | reverse complement strand
TTACAAAGCCATAATAATTAAAACAGCATGGTACTGGAACAAAAACAGACAGAAAGACCAATGGAACTGAATAGAATACCCAGAATTAAAGCCACATATCTATGAACAACTAATCTTTGACAAAGGAGCAAAAAAAATGCAGTGGAACAAGGACAGTCTATTCAATAAATGGTGCTGGGAAAACTGGACAGCCACATGCGAAAAAATGAAGCTAGACTACTACCTCACACCCTGCACAAAAGTCAACTCAAAATGGATAAAAGACCTGGATGTAAGACCTGAAACCATAAAATGTATAGAAGAAAATATAGGCAAAACTCTACATGACATACATCTCAGTAAAATCTTGAAAGACACATCCTTCAAAGCGAAGGAAGTGAAAGACAATATAAACAAATGGGATTATATCAAAATAAAAAGCTTCTGTACAGCAAAAGAGACATTAACCAAAATATTTCATATTTTTAATTGTGTTCTGGTCACTTTTGCTTAGACCTCACATGACCCTTTCTAGTCAAGTGTGTGTTAATATCACCATAAATACACTAAAGGAAAATGTCATTTCTTGATGTAAAGACACTATGGCATGAAAACTGAAACATTAGTTTTAGATATTTTATATTCTTACAAATGGGGTGGTTGTATGTACACATCTACACCCCCACATCCCCACAGGCTATCATATGAACTTTTTAGATGAATTGAGAGATGAGGGTCCCTTTATTTAAGTAGGCCTTTGGCAACATTGGTGTAGAGAAAAGTGCTTGTGTACTTCACTGGCACATACTGACCCAAAAAGTTGCTTACAAGAGGAAGAAAGTAAAGGGGAGGAAGATTTGGAGATTCAAATGTATTTGTCTTTTTAAAATTAAGATTTCCATAGGCCAGATATGAAGACAGAAGCTCTAAAATAGAAAAGGAGTCAAGAAGGATGAGAGGATTTAAAAAACATTTAACAGCAGAGGCATCTAAAGAAAATTGGCACTGGGAAATCTCTCGTGAGCGCAGATTTTTCTTCAGAGATGTGCAAATAGAGAAAAAAATACATGCAATCAAGGACAAATACAAAATATTCTGTAAGAATATGGTTAGAAAGGTTGAGCACAAAATATGCTGAGACTTATAAAAATGCTGAGGACAGAAAACAGGGTTTTGATAACTGTGTTAAATGTAAGAATAAAAACTAGAGAGGCCCTTTGCTAGAGACATAATATTTATAGAAGACAGAGAGAAGTATAACAATTTCACTATATTTTTCACCCAGCCGTTATAAGAATAAATACCCTCTAATTGGTCCCACTGAATAAATGTGGTTAGCAGTGAGATAAGGGTGAATACATGGGAAAGAACAGTAAGAGAACACTGATGTTCTTTCAATGCTTTAAACTTCCATGCCAGATTAATTGCATGTAAGGGAACTGGAACAAATTCCAAATGTAGTCATGGAACATCTGTCACTAATTTCTGAGAAATCACAAGAATAAGAAATATCAGAACAGAGATGTACATGTTTTTCTCACTCAAAATGTTCCCATTCACTTTTTTTTTGTGTAATAAATGTAAACCCTTCTGACCACAAACTTGAAGTATTTTGGCATTGGTCATCTCCCAATTTTTTACATTAGTAGATATTTTGTTGAGTTGTTAACATTTACCTAAAATTAGTAAATTCAAAGAGTACCCTGGATTCAATAGTGTTGAGCTAATTTAATTACCTTTGTAAACAGGGTTGCTAGACTGGTAGGCTTATAATTAAGGTGAACAGGCAATAATGAATCTAGATTCTAGCAAGACATTAAAAGAGTATTTTATTTTATCTATCATGTTGGCATCTCTTTGCAAGACCACTGCATACTTGGAACAAAATTGTAGTCAAATGTTCCTTTGTCTCCTCACTAAATTCTGAACTCCTAGATGGGACCTTATTTATTAGCTATCCTGTAGTAGATAGATGCTAAATAGTTCATTTGCTAAATGAAAGCATGCTTGCACTAATGTATTAAAATGATTAAATATGGTATGGGTAACAACAGTCAAATGAATGTGTAGTTGGTGGAACAACTCCGTTTAAAAGTGATGATTAACTTCCTCCTACTTCTGAGAAGATGGAGTAGATATACTTTTCCATATATCTCCTGCGAATTTTACCTGAAACTAATAAATATTAGCTACAAAACAAACATAAGAAGTGTCTGAAAGGTGGAGAAAAGAAAGAAGACCAGCTGGGACCATCAGGACTAAAGAAATAATGTGATGATGAGTTATAGTTCCTTGGTTTTTCAAATTTTGCCTCATATATCCAAACTTAAAACAGAAGATGAAAACCCAAAAATGTGAACGAGAAAAAACAAAAAAGAGCTCCCAAACCACATAAGTTTGGCCTTTAAAGGACCAGGAAAGTGATGAACTAGTACCATAGAAAACTTTCAGGCAGTAAATGCTCTAGTGTGGCTAAACACAGGCCCAATCCTTACTCATTTAGCATATTTTTAGTGGAGAGCCTAGACCTCTACCCTTGTCAGGCTTTAATATGGTTCTCCATACCCTCCATTGGAAAAATGGAGCAGGGAGAAAACTAACTAAGGAGGCTGGAGTTTGATCTGATTTGGAAAGTATTGAGGTATACCGCCATCTCTACCCCTCCCCCCATGGTATCACTGTATACCACTGGGGAACATGGACTTACATCCCCACCACGAAGTAATGCATAATCATAATTCACTGATCATATCACATGTTCTATATTATGTTCAACTCTAGGCATCACATTTTAAGACTGACAATCTCAAAAGTATTTAGTATTGTCAAGGTCCTCCAATGATATTGTAGGGCTTGTTTTTGCATTGGATAGGAGTTGGTTTAAAATAATTGGTATAGAGGGTTAAGTCTCAGTGCTGTCACCACGATGGCCTGAGTTTGATCACCAGCCAGGGAGCTGACCCACGAGGTGCAGCAGACCTCTCCTGCCTCGCCCGCTGCTCCCCTCAGCAGTGTATTTCAGTAGATCCACCTGTTCAGCTCCCCATCTGGTGGCTCTGACGCTGGTGAATCTTCTCACCCCCCCACCCCCAGACCTCTAGACTACACCCCAGATTTTCTACACAAATATAAATAAAAATAAATCTCAAAAAATATGGAAAAATAGTGGTTCTTAAATGTCAGAAGGAATCTTATAGGCAAGAAACACGAGGGATGAGGCCGGACAACATATTTTTCATACAAGAATAAGTGATTCTGACATAGTACGCAGCTCCACTTTAAGACACATGGGGCCTCCCCGGTGGCGCAGCGGTTAAGTGCTGCGCTGTGGAGCTGTCGGCAGCGGTGACGCGAGTTCGACGCCCGGCCGGGGAGAAACCCACATGGCGCGGCAGACCTCTCCTGCCTCGCCCACTGCTCCCCTCAGCAGTGTATTTCTGATCTGCCTGTTCTGCTCCCCACTCTGTCTCTGGTGAACCCTCTCGCCGCCCCACACCTCTGGCCTGTACCCCAGCTTGTATGTATAAAATAAAAAAAAAATAAATAAACCTTTAAAAAAAAAGACACATGATCTAATTCATTATCAAATGGTAATATGCAGAATTCTATGTTTTCTTCTGAAGACAAAAAAAAAGAAATAGGCTGACATTAAAGAGATGAACAAAATTTTAGCCATTTGGGAATACCTGCTAACTAAAAATTTTAAAACTACTCACCTAGTAATATTTATGTAACCCATGAAAAAATGGTATAATTCTAAAATTTCTATAGTTTCAATTAAAGACCAGGCAAACACACAAAAGATTGTATACAACTTTTAAATTATATTCATTGGTTTTTTTTTGGGGGGGAGGGCGTGATTGCCACCATTGATCAGTAAAAGCTGAGTATATTGTTTAATGTCCTAAACGTCCTCAATTTGTTTTAAACTCCCAATATATCCTAGAGACACTCTTTAAAAAAATTGGCATTACTAGCATTTCTTGAATTATTATATAACAAATAACTACTGGCAGGTAAATTATTCAGAAGAAATTAAGTGTTACCAGAGAATTTAAAAAGACCTTTTGATTTTCTTTCCTCTAAATTTGTAAAAGAAAAGCAACTAAGGAATTGGAAATGAAACTTGAATACTAATATATTACTTATTCTCATGCTATTTGGAAAAACTCATTCTTTGTATTTCCCTGCATGTACTTTCTCTCCATCATTAGCACTTAAATCAAGGGAAAAATAATTTCTCCCAGTGTATGCAGAAAACTACTTGATTAACATTGTGGACAAGAAATTGTCTAAAATGAAGTTAGTTTTGTCTTTCCATGCATGTAATTATTTGGGTATTTAGCATCACTATTTTTGCCTGTTCTCACTCCTTTTTTACTAGTTAGGAAAAAGAGGAATTTACCAGTCTATTCTTACATCTACTGCCATAGGAACTCACCTGACTAAAACTCTTGGAGTCAGTGTTCAATCTTTCAGAGTTCTGTGAAGTGCAAGGTGATTGCTATAGTGATATGTAAATGTGTCAATGATTCCTAACATTATCTCCAAGAGAGTGACATGTGGGCAGAATTTTTGACTCTGTCAATCGAAAAGGGAATTTTGTGCAAGCAGATTCTGTTGGTTCTCTTCAAATCATACTATATACTGGTCTGCCCGTGCTAGTTACTCCATTGATTGGTTTGGTGAATCAGGTCTTTGAGGTTAGCACCCTCATTTTAATACACGTCCTTCCCTGTGCTTAGCACCTGGGCACATGGGTTTGGCGAGAACATTTCTGTGATTATGAAAGTATATGGTTGTCTTAAACCTTACATACTTGCTATGATTCTTGCTCACTATTCACTAAGATGTGTCTTCCCCAAGAGTATAAAAGTGAATATTGGATACAAAGCCCACAACTGCATGATCTTTTGTCAAATTGGTTTTGGGCCACTGAATTAATGTAACAGCTGAAGCCAGATACTTCCTCCAGAGCCATCAACAGTTCAAAAAGGGATGAATCTATCCCCAAAGCAGAACAACTGAACAGTTGCAAGAGAAAATTCCTACCCAAGAGAATGATATAGAATGTGTCATTTTTTTGGATGATCTTTTATAGGGTGATCAAGAGGCTTTCATTTAGTGAATACATTTGCTCACTCAGTTTTGGAGAGTCGCCCTTCATTTATTCTTTCCCTTTGGAAGTACTTTCGAGTGCAAATTACTGCTATCAGAAGCCTTGAACTGAGAGGCTATTATTCTCCTCGCTCAGATGAAATTAATTTTGAACAGTTTAATGCAGCATGTCCGAGCTGCAAGTCCAAGTGGTGTCAAATCTATTTCTCTGCTTTTTTAAGCTGCACCTTCAAGGGCAGTATGATTCATAGTGAATGTGTTCTTCTAATGTCTTGCTAAGCGTTATTATTTTCTTTCATTTGCAAGTCATGAGGCTACAAATGTTAACCATTCTCCTCCTAACATTGTATAAAGAATGCATGATTTAAGCCAGGCTGATTTTCCAAAGGGGAGCTTATTACATTTACTTGCTTTACAAATGAAATAAAGAAAAAATACTCTGTATCAAAGCAAGAAGTTTAAAAAGCTAATGAAACATTAGAAACAGAACTGCTTTGAGAAGCACTGCGACATCATCACTGTTGTGTTAAAAAGGAATTATCTTGATCTAAGCCTATGTAATAAAATAAAAGGGTTTTAATGATTGGCTATATAATTCTGTTTGTGTTTTTGCAGAGTTGCAAGAAAAAAAAAACAAAAAGGATATAAATCTACTTATCTTCTCTCTTCCAGTTCAGGCAATCTACTATCTCTCCAGTGTTCACTCTAGAGTGTCATTGAAATGTGTAATGAAGTTTCTCTGTATTATTGTAGAGCAAACAGTCAAAAGAATGCCAATCGATTAATGACAGGGTAGAAGATGTGCTTTAGCAGTTAGATGTTTCAAAAACCTTTAACCTAGTGTCTATGTAAAGTACTTACACTGTACAGTCCAGGATAGCCTTTTTCACAGCTTTAATTACTAGTCCCATGGATTAAGCAAATTAATGTTTTTAAAGATTGTGAGTGAAGATTGATGAAAATACTGTATCACTTCTTCCTTTGGAGTAAAGATCAAGGGTATTGTCCTTGATCTTGCACATTGTTCCTGTCATACTACTTTTTATTTTAACAGATGAAACACTTACATGAACTTAATGGAAATGGATAGTTGTTATTCACATTCTAAAAGATAAATACAGTAATATTATAATTTTATATGAACATTGCTAGGAGCATTTGAGTCCTTTACTTTTAGTCTATATAAAATATATAGTCTATATAGAATATGTGACTCCTAAAAACTCAGGCACCACATTTGAAGAAAGAGACTAAGTGTTGAATAACATGAAGGAAAGGAACAAAAGGGTCTATAAGGATGTGGTAGGGGCTGGGGGCAAGGAGTACAAAGAGGTGCTGTCATATGAATTCAAACTAAGAGGATCAAGATTTCATTTTTGAACACAGAGGCGAAAATCCAAATCTGTTAGACAAACTGACCATTAAGTACATGTGTATGTGTTCACTAAATGCTAGAATATTGGAGTTAATGGACCTCTTTGTATTTGGAAAACAATTGTATTTAGCATACTGGAAAGAATAGAATGGAATTCCAGTTTCATCATTAATTAGCTGCCTTATATTGAGGGAGTTATTTAAATATTCAGCAGATTTTTATTTCATCTGTAACGGTGAGGTAATAATAGTACTGATCTCATAAACTTATTGTGAGGATTATATGATTTAATATATATAAGGGGCTTAGGTCCGGCACATGGTAATCACTGTGTAGATATTAGCTATTATCATTATTACTATTTAAAACAAGTTATGACTGGAAGCAAAATTGTAATCAATATATAGAATGTAATTACCCTACAAGATAATAGAGAACGATGTTACAAATAGCTCCCACAAAAACTTCTATTAACATATGAAACCTTCATAATGGAGATTACTCAAGTCAGGGATATTTGGAAAGTCCATGACTTCTGATACTCATGTCCAGGTCAACCAAGTTTTTCACCAGTATGTATCTAGGTGTGGATCCTGAACTTTACATAGCTTGGCAGAAGTTCATTGTGGTATAATGAAATTGAATTATACTCGGAGTCAGGAGACCCAGATTTTAGTACTAACGTTCACATTTAAAAGTTAGAACTTTGAGAAGCTTATTCAGGTTTCCACTTCTTCAAATCCAAAATGAGACTCATTATACCTTCTTCTTTTATGGTTTGTTGTTGTGAAGATTCAATAAAAAAATAAATATGTGAAAGGTTATGTAGATAAAGTACTCTCCATATATAAGGCATTATCTTCATATTCTGCTGTCACAGCATTTCATAAAAAAAAAAACAGAATGATGCTCTGCTTGATCTAACTTCTGCCTCTTACTGTACAATCCACTTGGGTACTTTTTAATTCTTATTGTATGGTGCTTCCTTGAACCCTTTCACCCTATTCACTGGTCACTACTTGAAACTCTCCTGTCAGCTTTTCTTGGACACTATTTTTTGCTTCTTCTCTTCCAATGTTTTTAAATATCACTTTTCAGTATGTTTCCTTGCTCCACTTTTCTTGTCCCACTCACCATGTAAATATTTTTACATTTGCGGGTATTTTATACTTTCTCTCGAGGTGATGGCAAGCCATTCCTATGTACATGAATGTATTAGTCAAGGCTCTCCAGAGAAAGAGAACCAATAAGATGTATATGTCTATTTCATAAACATATATACGTGTGTGTGTTCTGTGATTGGTTCACATGTGTACAGACACACATATGTACAGATTTATGTGTGTGGGTTTATGTGTGTATAAATATATATACAAAAAGATTTGTTATAAGGAATTGACTCACATGACTATGGAGGATTGCAATTCCAAAATCTGTAAGGTGGTCCAGTAGGGTAGAGAATCGGGAAAACCAATGCTGTAGTTCCAGTATTATAACGCCATTTGCTATAGAACCAGGAAAAGTTAATGTTGCAAATGAAGACTGAGGGAAATCTGCTAGAGAATTCTCCCTTATTCAGAGGAGACCAGTCTTTACTATTCAGATTTAACTGATTGCACCAAGCCAACCCACATTATGGCAGGGGCAGGGCAGGGTGGGTGAGGCGGTAGGGAGGATGGAGTAGTGTGAGTTGTGGGGGTGGGGGAGAATCTGCTTTATTCAAAGCCAACTGATTTCAATGTTAATCTCATCCGAAAACACCATCTCTAGACATACCCAGAATAACATTTACCCACATATTTGGGCATCCTGTGACCCAGCCAAATAGACACATAAAAGTAACATCACATTATGCAATGTGATAGCTTTGAATCATTGCCTTCAGGACAGACCTTTTTACCTTGAGTCTCCCATTTCAATTTTTATTTGGATATCTCCACTTGGATGTCTTCTAGGAATGTAAATTATGATCAAAAGTAAATTCAATGTTTTCCTTCCTCTACCCATCCACTCTTCCAAAAATCCTTGCACTATTTCTCATATTCTCATCTTCAGTTAACGATTCAGAAACCTTAAGAGTCATCCTTGACATTTTCCTCTTTCTAATACATAATTTGTCACCAACTGTAGATTTACCTTCCAAATCATTCTCAGATATGTATCTTTATGGCCAGTTCAAGCCCTCAAAATTGGAATTATTGTAGATATCTACTAATTTGTCTTAAATATTTACCCCCTCTATTTTTTATTATCATCCTTGAATTCAAACCAGGTTATGTCATTTTTTACTTAAAATTCTCTACTCTTCATTTTTGATAAATATAAAAAGTTTTAACCTTCCATACAAGGCTTTTGTGATATAAACTAAACTACTATGAGTGACTGTTACTTCTTAACCAATTACAGCTTTATCTTTACTATAATCTGCACTCCCTATAGAGAAAATTTATTGATGCCCAGTAACAGAATTTTTTCCTCTTCCTGACAGTTCTCAATACAAAGCAACCCCCTTCTTTCTTAGACCCTATACAATATCACCCAAGCAAAATCCAAATTCTATCATAATTTTTTTCTAACACCTTCTTTACTGAAGACATTGAGCAATAAATCTGAATAATTCACCTATAGGTGTGTTCCTGGGGGTCACTGTTCCTGATGGGTATTATCAACATAGTAAACCCCTTAATGAGAACTTTAATAAAACAAAATTTAATTTTAGTTAAAATTTGCTAGGGAATTATGTAACCTAGGATGAATCTTTTTGTGAAGTAAGTAGTCACTGACTAACTGATGTGTCTTATAAACCTAGCATTCTGTTTATTAAGTCTGCTTAAAGTGAGACTGAACCTATGTTTGGAATTGAATTCAATAAATGACTGGCAAAGACCATCTTGAAAACTTTCTCATTTTCTTACATACTTGTTACAGTGATATTACTCATATGAGGAAAATAGGAAGATTCAATGAAGGGGTCATATGTGTCTCTTCCCCCAAGGACAACAAATCTAATATAATATGAAATACAAATCAAACACTGGATCTGTCAAAATGAAATGAATATAGTGATTCTCAATGCAGCTGATATTATTCTTCCAAATGAAGAAAATACATTTCAAAAATTCATTTAAAAAACGCAAACTGAAGGCTTTACTTATAGGATATTATGCTGTACTTTCATATAACATTTTCCAGTTTACTGTTATGAACTATATTAGACTACAATATGTGTGATATATTTTATGCTAGTATATGTGCCAACTTTTTGTTGTTAAATAACTGGTAGGATTTTTAGTTGTTAAATTACGCTGTACAAATTAACTCTTCTGATAAGATTATCTACATATTTGTCTTATTACTTTAAGAAAAAAGTTTTCAAAAATCCAACCAGTAGATATTTATTCATGTTCTAGGACCCCTGATAACCAAACTAGTTAATTCTGAACCAAAAATGTCGAATAATAGTGCACCTGATCTATCTTTTTTTCCTGGTCCCAGTGGCCTCTTTGAGTGGCCTCTTTGAGTAAATCATCCTGGTCTACTATAAAACAGAAAAACTCTCCATAATTGAATAGTTTTTTTTAATCTAAAACATTTTAGTAAAAACACAGAATATATAACATTATGACCATTTTCAAGTATACAGTTCAAAACTTTTAAGCTCACTTTATTTTGCAATTGATCTACAGAAATTTTCCATCCTGCAACAATGAAAGTTTGTACTCATTAAACAACTGTTTATACCCATTAAGCACCTTTTCATCCCCGCCCTCTTCCCAGCCACAGGTAAGCATCATTCTGTTTTCTTTTTCTATTAACTTAACTACCTGGACACTTCACATAAGTGGAATCATACAGTATGACTTTTTGTGACTGGTTTATTTAACTTAGAATAATGTCTTCAAGGGTTATCCACATTGTAGCACGAGATAAGAATTCTTTCCTTTTTAAGACTAAAGAGTATTCCATAGTTTGCACATACCACAATTTGTTTACAAACTCTTCAGTCAATGGACATGTGGGTTGCTTCTACTTCTTGGCTATTATGAATAATGCTGTTATGAATGTAAGTGTTCAAGTCTCTATTCAATTTCAATTCTTTTGGATATATACCCAGAAGTGGGATTGCTGAATCATATGGGAGTTTGATTTTTAATTTTTTAAGTAATGGGTATAGTGAATTGCCAAAAATGAAGTCAGCTAGGAAATACATTTCTTAAAATATTCTTGGGCAAACAAGCTACTAAATTTTCTTAGATTTAGGAAATACACAGTCTCAGAAATTTTCCTAGTGGAAAGGAGCTAAGGCTGGTATATGGAAATGAAAATGGAAACTAGAGACATAGCCAAGTTTGTTACATACTTGGAAAAGCAACTATGTCACACCAATTTCTTTATAATTTGGCTTTCCAAATATAAAACTATATTTCTTTTGCATATATTATAGTAACCATATTTTGGATTTTCCTTTCTCTTCATTTCTAGTTTTTTCTTCCAGAAAAAGATGACAATGCCAGCAAATCGGTATATTCTTTTTAGTGTGGATGATAATGTATGTATGCTATTGCCTAAGGTCTTTCCTAGAAATGATGAAAGTGTATTTACCTGTTTTTCTTCATTCCCTCAAACCTAACTTCATCATTTTAAGTGTGGTCATTTATTTTAAATGATTTCTTAAAAGTCATAGCTACCACAAGTCTTAATGAATTATATTTAATTATATCTAATTTAAATTAATTTTATTTTTTCTGAACTATAACCAAATTTGTCTTTTTTGTATTTCTTTTAGGAATGCAGAATTATAAAAGCACTTAACCATTTCTTAACTATATGGTATAGTACTATGTCTACGCAAATTAATTTTTGAATGAATTTTTGAGTAGATAAATAGGTAAACATTTATATAGAATACTGTTTTCAATAATAAAATTAAGGAGGGTGATTGTTCATTAGAAGCAGCAGAGAAAATAACTTCCCTAAATATCTGGAACATAGAATTTTTAATGGTCACATTGTAGAATAGAAAAAGAGAGATCATAATGAATATTTAAGGTTATGGAATGAAAACGAGGTTCTATAGGTGATGCAGTAAGTAGCTGATAATAATGTTGTTAAACAGTCTGTATCTGAATATAAAATGAATGGAAGATGCAACAATGAAAAAACAAAATTCTCTGACAATAAGTTGAAATAAGATAAAAATATCTTTCATAAAAACTGATATGTAATAAAAAAGAAAATGAATAATGTTAACACTTTTGTATATTTGATCTATTAAATGTACTAATTAAATACAAATAAACACCAATGTGTGTGTGTGTGTGTGTGTGTGTGTGTGTATGAGAGAGAGAGAGAGAGAGAGAGAGAGAGAGGGAGAGAGAGAGAGAGAGAGAGATTTGGACAATATACGAGTGGTGTCCAACACTTTGTCACATTTATGAGTTTACTAGGATATCTGAATTTGAATTGTCCAGAACTCATTTACTATAGTTTGACGCTTGGTTATCAAGATGAGTAACTTAGGATCCTAGGCTAATATGAACAAGTGAAGGTTTTTTGGTAGTTTTTTAAGAAGTTTTTTAAAAATCTAATTTAAATTTTTTTTCCAGCTCTGATTTACTTGTTCCTTGATTACCTCTAAGTACTCCATTTTATTAATCATTGATGATAATTATAGCCCAGAAAATAAAAATCCCCAAACCAGGAGATCAGATAACATATATACAGACATGGATATATATGGATATGCATATCACATATCTCTGAGATATATGTTAAGTATGTATGTTTCACAGTATTTTCAAGATCTAAGTATATTGGTGTTTTTAAATGTCTTCTTTTATGGGAGTCCTATGTTTAGCCTGCCTGAAATATATAAATTCTGATTCTTAGTTCTATCCAGAAGCCAGTGCAGTTTTGAAAAAGTACAATGACTTGGTAGATGTGGATTCTCCAGAAAAAAGAACCAGTAGGATATAGATATAAAGATACGTAGAAAGGGATTTTTTTTTATGACAGAATAGTTCATGTGATGATGGAGCATTAAAAGTCCCACCATCTGTCATCTGCAAGCTGGAGACCTGAGAATGCCAATGGTGTAATTTCAATCCAAACCTGAAGATCTGAGAACCAGAAGAGTCAAAGTATAAGTCCTTGTTTGAGTCTGAAGATCTGAAAATTGGGAGCACTGAGGTGGGGAGTAAGGGAAGATGAAGCAGCTCAAGTAAGACAGCAAATTCACTCTATAGTCTTTTTTTTTTAAAGATTTGTTTATTTATTATTTATGCGTAGAAGATCTGGGCTGTAGGCCAGAGGTGCAGGTGTAGGGGTGTGTGTGTGTGTGTGTGTGTGTGTGTGTGTGTGTGTGTGTGTGTGTATTCACCAAAGACAGAGTGGTGAGCAGAACAGGTGGATCTATTGAAATACACTGCTGAGGGGAGCAGCAGGCAAGGCAAGGAGAGGTCTTCTGTGCCATGTGGTTTAGCTACCTGGCCCAGGAATCGAACTCAGGCCTTAGTGGTGATAGCACTGAGACTTAACCCCTATACCACCATGGAGGCCCTCAACTTTCTGTATTTTTGTTCTCATATACTCAATGGATTGCATGATGCCTGCCCACTTTGTTGAGGCTGATATTCTTTACTCAGTCTGTCAATTCAAATGTTAATCCCTTCTTGAAACACCCTCACAGACACACCCAGAAATATTGTTTTTCCAGATAGCTGGGTATCCCCTAGCCCTGTCAAGTTGACTCATGAGGATAACCATCACACCTAGGAAATCCCATGCCTTAAACATATTTTTCTTATTTTAATTAAGTTTAATTTGAATGAGTTTTAATTGCCTTTATAATTGTAATGGTATTTATTGGTTTTTATGATTATAAGACAAATGAATGTTTATAGTTGAAACTGAGAAATAAAAGTATAAAAAGGAAATAAAGATCTTGATTATTCCACATAAATATAATACTAAACCACAACCCATTACTCCTTTTTCTTTTTTTTTAATACATATTTTTATTGTTATTTATGTCTTTTACATTTTGTATTCCCCTTGGGTAGCCCACCACCAATTCACCCGTGATCCATCTCCATGGTCCCTTGTGTGGGACCATTTTGTGCCCTTTTCCTCCCCTCCCCCTGCCCCCCCACCCACTGAGTGTTTCTCTCCTATTTGGTTTCCTTATAGTCCTGTTACAAGTGAAACCATTCGATATTTTTCTCTTTCTTTCTGGCTTATTTCACTGAGTATGATCCCCTCTAATTCCATCCATGTCGCTGCAAATTGCATGTGTTACTCCTTTTTCTATGCATATTTAATATAATTGCATGCAGTTATTTTAATATCATAAATATTTTATTTAAAAATCATAACTTTCCATGCCATTTAATACTTCTAACAACACACATTTGTTTATTTTTAAAAACAGAATAGTATTCCACTGCATAGATTTACTATATCTTATTTGACAAATTGTTGATATTGTTAGATATATTAGATATTTGGCTTTAAAATTTTTACTATTATAAATGCTGACATTCTGAATAATCTCATACATTGCTCTATACAGTTCTGAATATTTTCTTACAAAGGTATCTAGAAGGATGTTAGATTTTCTATAGAATAAACACAGATTTAGGGCCATTTAATTGACCTATTGAAGTGATACATACTTTTGAGCTCCTAACCACAGAGTATGGAAGACTATATATTCACATTAATTACTATTATTAGAAAAAAATGGTCTTTCATTAATTAAAAACCTGAATATACCTGAAATCAGATATTGAATTAACAGTTAAAATTCTAACCAAAATTACCTTCACAGAAAATCACCAAGACTTTAGTGATTTATACCAAATGTTCAAACAAACTTTACCAGAGAACAAAAAAAAATGAGCAAAACTTCACTAAACTATTTAATGAGAATAACAAAATATTGATCTAAAATCAGATAAGTGGGCCTCCCTTGTGGCGCAATGGGTTAAAAGTGCAGCACTATGAAGCTACCCAGAACCACTGCAGCACGAGTTCAATACTGGGCCAGGGAGATTCCCACATGGCGTGACAGACCTCTCCTGCCTCACCCCCTGCTCCCCTCAGCAGTGTACTTCAGTCAATTTGCCTGTTCTGCATCCCACTCCGTCTCTGGTGAATCCTCTCACCACCCCACACCTCTGGCCTATACCCCAGCTTGTATGCATAAATAAATAAATCTTTTAAAAATATATAAAATAACTAAAAAAATAAAATTAGACAAGTATGAGAATGGAAAATTATAAATTAACCCATCTCACAAAATAACACATATCTCCAAAATAATTTGTGAAGCCAAACTTAAATATATAAAAACATAATCATAATCAAGCTAAATATTACTGATTTAATATGGCTTAATATATAAAATCAATTAGTGCAATGTTCCACAGTAAGTTTGAAGAAGAAAACCATATAGTCATGTCAAGAGATGAGTTAAAGCACTCAGGAAATTTAACCATCAATTCATAGCAAAAATTAAGTCTAGAAAGGAACTTACATAACCTGATGAAAACATACCTACCAAATTCCACAGTATACATCACAACTGATAATGAACAAAAAACCATTTCTTTAAAATCAAGAATGCTAGCATATTTGCTAGGTTGAAAAGTAAGTCTTCTAAGAAAATAATGAATGAATGGCATAACATATATGTGATAATTTTATGGAAAAATGGTAAAACTTTTTAAAGTATTAAAGAAGACATAAATATACCATGTTTAAAGACAGATAATATTTAATCATAGAGATCCGTCCCAAGCTGATCATGCATTTATATAATTCCAATTCAATCAAAACCCTTACAATTTTTTTCCTGGAAAATTATAGATGAATTTGAAAATTCTAACAAAATAGCAAATAAAATAGAAAAATATTCCAAAAAATGGATGACTGAAGCAGTGAACATTTAAAAAAGTGAAATTTTATTCCTACCTCACACTACACACAAAAAGTAATTCCAGTTACATTAAACATGAAAATCTAAAAGCAAAACATAAAACTTACAGTAGAGACAGTAACCTCCCTCTCCTGTAGTCTCTCCTCAAGCCGCCTGTGTGTCTGGCACCGCTTATGCTAAGTGGCAGCTGAAACTGCTCGAGCATTCACCTTGGCCAATGGAATGCCCATGGGCAAGCATGAAGCCTGAGATCAAGGTTCCAGACAATTTGAAGTGTCAGGGCATGCACTGTGGCACAGCTTAAGATTGAAATGTTTATACCACTTAGTAAACTAATGAAAAGTGTGTAAACAACAGGGCTTTTCAATAAGGCAGGTCAGCCCCTGATTTGGTGGGCAGTCAGGAAAAGGATACACTTGCACAGCTGTAGGTATGTTCCAGTAGCAGACTGGGAGTGTCAAGAGAGAAAGAACTTGCTATTTTGCTCTAGAACTGGACTGCCATGAAGGGAAATGTATTTTAAACCAGAAAACCAGAGTTTGGTTTCAACATGCTCTGACTGAATGACAAGTTTTCTTTAGTATTTTATTTTCCCCTTCTTGATGCAATTTAATAGTACATAAAATAACTGATATGTGTACTCATAAACACTACATTTTGTTTTCCATATAGACAATAGTATGCAAAGCGAGGCAGTAAGGGAATTACCCAATTTCCGGAACTTCACTAATATGACCTTCACACCTTTGAACTTTTATAAATAGTTTTTCTTAAATAAGCCCTCTTTAAATTAGTCTCGAAATAAATAAATAAATAAATAAATAAATAAATAAATAAAATGGACTTTCATTGATTAAATGATTACTATATGTTTATAAAGCAATTATATGTGATCATATCGTTATCCAACAACTATAATTATTAAAATATTTAGTAATATAAATTATGGTGTGATGGTCTTATATATTATATATCACATATATTCTTTTTATATTTATATATTTTATACATTGATAGTTATATAGTAAGTATACATGCATTTCCTTGATAACTTTGATATATATACATCCATAAATGTATGTATACATATGTTATCTGATATACAGATTTGGGGATTCAGAGCTATAATTAGCATCAATAGTTACTATATTGAAATAGGTTTATTCAACATCCATGTAATAAATACAATATCTTACACTTACATAACACTATTAGGAATGATTTTAAATATTATTATGCATACTATACATAACATAGTATATATATATTTATAAAGCACATTATGTATTTACATCAAAATAACAAACTATCCTATGAGTTGGGTATATTTTTATCACTCCATTTTTCAGTTGAGGAACTTGAGACAAAATAGACTAAATGACTTTGAAAGTCACACAGGTACACATGGCTGGTGGGTTTTATTTCTAGATTTGGATTTTGAATCTAGCTAGAGTCTGGTCCTGCAGTCTGAACTCACAGCTACCATATTATTATAAATACTTGCAAATTTGTTCACTGCTTACTACAAACCAGACACTGTGCTGTATCTGGGGTTAAAACCCTGAATAAAGTCTGACATGGTACTTGCCAACTTAAATCTTAGTCTGACTTGAGAAGTAGCTATGGCAATTATTGCAAAATAGTCAGATTAACTATTAAATTACAATTTTAATGTCAGCTATGAAGCTTAAATCAAGGGTCTGTGCAAGCACATAATTAAGACTTGACCTAAAGAGTAAGTGAACCTTTCTTTAATGAAGGAAAATTTAAGCTGCAAAATTAACACCAAATTAATGTCACATTTTATTTCATGTTTTTCAATTGCTGATCATGTCATTGGACTACTTTTAATTGGTGTATGTGTCTGCTTGTTACCAATTTAATAGCTCTTTATAAATAATGGGTATTGGGTTATATCTGTCATATATTAAATGTATTCTTTAAAGTTTTGTGTTAGTCATGTTTTTTGACATTCAAAATAAGTCTGATTCTAGATTGTATATTTTGTTTCACTGATCTCACTGTATATTCTTTAGCTCATGCTATTATGTGTGCTTTAAAATAGTTCTTATTATCTTACCCAACTGTTGAGTAGAGCCTCCAACCTCCATGCAGTGGACCCACCCATTTACGGAGGCAAGTCACCCATTCACTGCTGACCATGAACTCTGGCCCTGGACAACAAAGATACCTGAACAGTGACCCTGAGATACCTTAGAGCTCAGCTTATAATATCGCCCAACTGCAAAGCTTGGTATACCGACCCATCTAGCAGAAGAGCCCAGCCTACAATTCCTCCCTGATTTTTGAGCACAGGTTGTGGTCTCACCCAGGGAGAAAGATTAGCCATAGACCCACCGAATTGTAAAGCACAGCATGTGGCCTCACCTGACCAGAGAACCTGGAGAGCTAACCCTTCCCACTACTCTTTAGAGCTGCCCCCCCTAAATTGTGGGGTACAGCTAGAAGCCTTGCATAACCAGAGAGTCGATGTGGTAACTTTACCCAACAACAGAACATGGTCAATGGCTTAACCTATAGCAAAGCCTGAAGCCCCACTCAACTTTGGGGCACAGCCAGCAACCCTGTATAACTGCAGAGCACAAGCAGGAGACCCATTCAACTATGAAGCCTCGCTTGAATGGGAGTCCAACCAGTGACACTATCTGATCAGGGGGCACAGTCTCTGGCACCACTTGATCTGACCTGAGTTATTACAGAGCATGCACTGAAGCCCTAACCAACTGCAGAATCTATTTAGTGAAACTGCTCTTTCAGGGAAAACAGCCTGAGACCCCTACTGACTAGAGGTAATTGCAGAACCACTGGTACCAGCTGATTGTGAAATATAGTCAGAGGCTCCATCCAAACTGCGAGGCCACCTATTGGGCTCAAACAAGCATCCATCAACAGATGTATGGATTAAAACAAACCACATGGAATATTATTCAGCCAAAGAAGGAAATCCTACTGTTTGCAACAACATGGATGAAGCGTGTATGATCTCACTTCTACGTGGGACTAAAAAATAAAAATAAAGCTCAAATAAATTGGTGGTTTCCAGAGTTAAGGTGGGGGTGTGTGAAGGTGGTCAAAGGGGACAAGCTTCCAGTTAAAGGATGAATTATGTGCAGCATGGTGACTATAACAATACTGTGTCTGTGAGGTGATGGATATTTTAACTATCCTTATATATTGGTAATCATTTCCCAGTATATATGTATATCAAGTCATTACACTGTATACCTTAAACTTACGCAATATTGTATATCAAATACATCTCAATGAAGGTATAAAAACATTTTAAAAGATAAAGGTTTTCTTTTGACAATGCATTGTTATTTTCAGTACAATGTATATTGGTGATCTTTTTGTATCTGGTTATTTTGGCCTAGTTAGTCTTACATAGGAATTAAAGAATAATTTTATAGTTATGTAATAAAGTTCACTGGGATATTTATTAAAATTACATTGAAGGTACAATTTAAGTTTGGGAGAATTCACCCATATATAGTATTGAGGTTTTCTAAGAATGTGATTTATCTTTCCATCTATTTACAATTAAGTTTATAGTTTTCTTTAGGTAGTTCCTGAACATTTCTCATCAAGATTTTTTTATGACTACTTTGCAATTTTTGATACTTTTATTAATTATCTCATCTTTTCTAATGTATAGCCTGGGTATTATTGCTATAAGGTAGTGGTTCTCCACCAGGGGTGATTTCATGTCATGGAGAATATTGGTAATGTGTATAGACATTTTGTTGTCACACAAATTGTTGTGCTATTGCCAAATCAATTGGTAGAAACCAGTGGTGCTACTAAACATTGTATAATGCACAAAGAATTATCCAACCCAAAATGCTAATTGTGAATTATCCAACCCAAATGTTGAGATTGAGAAACTGGCATAAGAAATAACTATCATTTTTTTAACATGTAGATGTTGTCACGAAGTTTACTGAACTTACTTATTCTATATTTTCCCTTTGATGATCTTGGATTCCTCATGTATATACACTCTGACATGATAACTGTAATACACCCCCTTCTCTCCAGTATTTGAATCTCATTTCATTTTTCATCTGATTATAATAGCCAGAATATCCAGAATGTTAAATAATGATGGTAACAGAAAATGATTCTGGCTCATTCCTGTTTTGAATGGCAATACCACTGGTTCAGCATTTTCCAAATTGTGTTTCATAGAACTATGGGCCAACCAGATGCTTCACATCAAACAGTTTCCGTGGAAATGCTCCATATCATATCCCTTTCCAGCAGAGTTACAATTTACATCCACATGTTAAAGGAGCACTTTGAAAAATGATGCTGGAGTACAGTGGTTTTCAATCTTGGCTGAATGTAAAATCACCTGTAAAATTTTTAAAATATACTGATGTCTGGATCTCAACTCCAGAAATTCTAAATTAATTGAGCTTTGGTGAAACCTGTGAATAAGCATTATTCAAAAATTTATCTATGTGCTAATATACAACTAGGTTTGAAAACCACTATTTTGTTTCTCATTAAACACAAAGACATACATTTTGTATTCGTATGTGACTTCTCTCACTCAACATTTCATAAGCTCTTTCATTTTCCCCTTCTAGTCTTTACAACCTCAAATCAAATAATCATGACTAATATATATATATGATTATATATGTATTTTACACACTTTTAAACTTTTTGCTCAAATGAAGCAAGAGGTTTCTATATTTTATTGTATTACATGAATATTTCACATTTTATTTCCCAAATTTATTCTTTTGGACTTTTAAATCATTTTCATCTTTGAGTTAGGCTGAAGAACACTACTGTGAACATCCTTATATATATATATATATATATATATATAATTTCCACAACACACATTTGCATTTCTGTCTAGTTTTAACTGAGACTGAAATTATTGTGTCATAGTGATAAGGCTCAGATTGTTGCTGGATTGTTGGGGCTGGGTTGACTGTAACTTCTAACGCCAATGAACAGAGACAGGAATTAAATCTATAAAGTGAACTTTCATTTTTAGATAGCCAGTGATGTGAGAGAACAGCAGGTATATTACCAAAACAAACAAAACAAAAAACACATTTCTCACCTTGACTTGACCTTTTCTAGTGAGTTAAACAAAGACAACTAATCATAAGCAAACAGCATATCAGAACAGCCCGTCATGGTCAGTGTCCCTGGTGTTCATCATGCTTACCCCCCAGAATTTGTATTTTGCCAGGGCAGGAGTTGTCCTTATATAGTGTTCTTTTGGGAGGTCTTATTCCTTTTTGCAATTTTATCCATTGTGAAATATATCACTTTTAAGGTCTGGCTGGGTTAATCCGTAAGGACTGGTGTTTCTTTGTAATGACTAACAATTCTCCATATCTCCACCTCTGGTCTATGCCTATTCATTTTTGATAGCAGGCTGTGCCTAAGGATTTTTCCATAGCTGGTTTAATGGCATGTTAACCATTTCTATCTCCACCTCTAAATCTGGCCCTGTGAAGCCTCCATCCCAAATTTTCTACTCTAACCCTCCATTAATAGCATACATATATGTTTAACTTTACTGGATTCTATCAATTTTCCAAAGTGATTGTGCAAATACACACTGCTACCATCCATGCATGAAAGTTTCAGTTGTCCCATGTCCCTACAAGAACTTATCATGCATCTTTTTCTTTTGCACTATTTTGGTGAGTATATAATGGCACTGCAGCTAGGTGTTCCTTTTCATTTCTTTGAGGACTAATGAGGAAGAACATCTTTTCATATGTTAATTGGCCATTTGGTTATGCTCTTTTGTTTGAAGTATCTGCTCAAATGTTTTGTCCATTATTCTATTGGGTTGTTTACCTTTCTTATTGATTTGTAGGAGTTATTTACATACTCCGAATGAAAGTCCTTTTTCAGATGCAAAAATATTTTCTACTCTGTTGCTTGATTTTGTACACTCTTTAAATTCCCTTTTGATAAAAGAACTTTTTTTTCCTTTTTAATACTTTTTGTATTGAAGTGTTATCTTATTTTAATCATGTTTCACATTTAGTAACACAATTTATATGGAACTTATTTTTGTGTGTGACATGTTGGAGGCATCATGATTTTTTTCCCATTTACTTAATCAAGTCCATTTGTTGAAAATTTGATCTTTTTCATATCTTACTACAGGTATACATATATATGTAGTTCTGTTTCTGGACTTGATATGCTGTCCCACTGTTCTACTTGACTATTATATTATCAAGTGTTCAGTGTCTTAATCATTATAGCTTTAAGTGATTTTTTTTATATCTAGTGATGTTAGTTCTGCTTTATTTCACTTCAAGACTGGAGAGGAGACTGGGGAAGCAAAGAAGCAGGATGGAGAGCCAGAAGGTGACCTGAAGAGGCACATGGAACAGAGACAGGTTGAAACAGATGTGAGTGAGAAGCCTGTGGGGAGGTTAACAATGGCAGCTTTTATCTTGATTTTAATTCTGTTCTTTTCCTCCCAGATTTGTCTGACTTGTTTCTGACCCTTTTCTATGGGTTCCTGCTGGAAGGTGCTTTAGACTTGTGGCAGGCTTTTGGGCCTTGCTTTAGGTCAACCCCATTTGGGTGGACTTTTACCCACAAGAGGATGGGTAACTTTGCGTGCTTGATTTAAAAACTATATTCTTTGTCTTTTCTGTATTACTAATTGTATTAAAGTTTCTTTTCACTAAAGGTCTTACATGTTTTGTCTTGATGTGGCGGATGTCAGAACCTATTTAGAGCAGACAGGTTTGGCGGTTCTGGGGTGCCCCTCTCCCTGCCCTGTAACACTTATTCAAACAGCTTATTAAAACTAATTATAAATTGGCCTCCCCGGTGGCGCAGCGGTTAAGCGCTGCGCTGTGGAGCTGTCGGCAGCGGCGACGCGAGTTCGACACCCGGCTGGGAGATTCCCACATAGCACAGCAGACCTCTCCTGCCTCGCCCGCTGCTCCCCTCAGCAGTGTGTTTCCATCAATCTGCCTGTTCTGCTCCCCACTCTGTCTCTGGTGAACCCTCTCGCTGCCCCACGCCTCTGGCCTGTACCCCAACTTGTATGTATAAATAAAATAAATAAATCTTAAAAAAACTAATTATAAATTATTTTGGATTGTATACATACATAATCATGTAAAATTAATTCTACAAAGAAAGAAAACTTTATTTATTCCCTTTTAATTCTTGTGCCTTTTATTTCTTTTCCTCTTGCCTAGTGGAACTGACTAGGATCTTCAGTACAATATTTGATAGAAGTGATAAACACTGGCATCCAGGCAATATTCCTGTTCTCAGGGAGATTAAGTTTAATTATTCTTAATTATATTTTGTTACAGCTTTTACTAGAATTCCTTTTTTTAGACAGCATTTATGGAATATAAGAATTTTTTTTTAATCCCTAGCTTGTTGGTAATTTTTATCATGAATAAGTGGTGCATATCATCACTGTTTCTTCTGCTTCCATTGAGATCATCATAGTGTTTTTTCTCTTTATGTTAATAATAGAAATTATAATTATTGGCTTTTGAATGTTAAATCAATCTACTACTTGGATTAGTCTCACTTGGTTATAATGCATTATCTTTTTGAAAAAATCAGGATTCAATTTGGTAATATTTTGTTTAGAATTTTTTTCATCAATAAATATTAAAAGATCCAAACACGTGTCATCTACAGGAGATAGAGTTTAGATTTAGACACAAATTGTTTTAATTTAAAAGGGTATCAAAACACAGACCATGCAAAGGGTATCCAACAGAGAGCTGGAATGGGTATAGTTACATGAAATAAAATAGGCTTGAAGGGAAAGAACGTTCCTAAAGACAAAAAATTCAATTCTAAAAAAGAAATCAAATCTATAATGATAAGAGCAATTTTTCTAGCAGATATAAATCCAAAGATAAGAAGTAGAAACTGAAGTAATAGAATGGAGAAATAAGCAATTCAATGATAACAGTGGGGCACATAAATACCTCACTTTGATACACAGAAAAGACAGCTGCAAACAAGGAAATAGTGAATTTGAACAACAACTATAAACCAACTAGACCTAATAAACATTTATAAAACAGTCCATTCAATAACAGAAGAAGAGACATTCTTCTCAAAGGAAGAAGAAATATTCTCTAGGATAAATGATATGTGAAATCATAAAATAAGCCCAGTAACTTTAACATGAACTCATAAAATATGATCTCTGACTACAATGGATTAATGACCTTGTAGAAATAAAAATAATTACAAAAATACTATGTCAAAAATTATTAACTGAAAGAAATGGACACATTTTTAGAAGGACAAAAACTAGCAAAACAAACTCAAGAAAAATATGAGAGGAAAACATTAAAAGGATCAGATAATCAGATCTAATGGCCCAATACTTAATGGGAATCCAAAAGCAATGAAAAAATTATAAAGGAAGAGGAAACTACAAAAGTAATAGCAAATATTTCTGAAGCTAATGATTATTGTACCAGCACAATATGTGAAAGAAATGACTAAGAGCAAAACAAACACTAAACTTTTAAACCAAAGTGAGTGTTTTTGAATGTTTGAAACACCAAGGATGAAAAAAATTTCCAGAAAACAGTATACAAGACAGAAAAGCAAAAAAAAAAAAATCATTTGCAAACATCTGTATTCAAGACTAGTATCAGACTTTTCAGTATCAGTGAACAAAAATACTTTCTATGTTCTGTTGTATTCTCTAACAAGACAAACTATTGAAACAATGGTAGGGTATAATAAAAAAATTTTGACATACAAGGATACTTCTTATAATTAACTTCTTTGAAAACAGTAATGTATAATAATATTCAACTTTAATATCAAATAATTATTAAGCTTACTATAATATTAACCGAAAGTTTATTACTAAAAAGTGAGAAGATATAGATGTCTGCTCTTAGGCACTTCTATTCAACACTATATTGAAAGTTCTAGCCAAGGCAATTAAACGAGAAAAAGAAACCAAACCATTTAGATTGAAAAGGAAGACATAAATATATTTATTCACAGATGACATGATATTATATAGAGAAAATGCAAAGAAATCAACAAAAGAACTAGTAGAACAAATAAATATGTTCAACAAAGTTACAGTACACAAGATCAATATTAAAAAATCAATGGCATTTCTATGTTCTAATAATGAACAACAGAAAAATGAAATTAAAAATTGCAACCTCATTTGCAAATGCATCATAAGGAACAAAATAGAATAAATTTAACATAGGATGTACAATACTTATAAGCTAAAAGCTACAAAATATTGTTTAAAGTAATTGAAGACATAAATAAATGCTCCCAAGTTCAAGTTTCAGAAAATTTAATATAGCTATGATAGAAATACATCCTAAATTTAATGGTAGTTTCAATGCAATCTTACCAAAATTCAAAATATCTTTTTTCCAAAAAAAAAAAAAAATGAAAAGCTGGTCCCAAATTTAATATGCAAGTGCAAGGGTCTCTAAATAGTAAAATAAATTTATAGAAAGAAGAATAAAATTAATAGCTTTTCCTATTTCAAAAGTTATTAAACCTACAGTAATAATCACAATTTGGAACTGGTATAAGGATAAGCATATAGTTCAAGGGAACAGAACTCATGATACAAAAATAAGCACATTCAATTAATTGATTTTGACAAGCTTTCCAAGACAATTCAATAGAATAGACAATTGAATACCCACATGAAAAAGAATGAAGTTAGACTCTTATCTCACATCATATACTAATAATTAGTTTGAAATAGATTGATAGTTCTACATGTAAGAGTAAAAAAAAATTAAAAAGTTTTAGAAGGGAACACAGGAATACATCTTTGTGACCTTGGATGAGGCAATGATTTTTTTCAATACAATATCAACACCACAACTAACAAGAAAAATAGATAGATATATTGTACAGGGCCAAAATTAAAAGCATTTGTACTTTAAAGAATAACATTTATAAATTAGAACGAGAACACACAGATTAAGAGACAAAATGCTAAACCTATATCTGATAAGAAAATTGTATCGAGTATAAAAAGAATTCTTACAATTCTACTAAACAAATAGACCCATTAAAAATGAGGGAAAGCTCTGAATAGAAATTTCTTCAAAGAATGTATACATAGGTAAAAGACAAAAAGATATATGGTAGCTACTATTAGCAATGATGAGGAGAATCTACACCCCTCATGCTTTGCTGGTGGAATTATAAGAGTCCAACCATTTTAGAAAACATCGTCACAGATCCTCATACTGTTAAAATCAAAAGGTGCAATATAACTTTATAATCATTCTCCAAATTACATACCCAAATTAACTGAAAATATCTGCTAACATAAAAATAATGTACAAGAATATTTCTAACAGCACTATGACTAGTAGCCAAAAAGGAGATATTCACCTAAATGGCCATCAACTGATGAATGGATAAATATAATGTGGTATATCCACCAAATGGAATAATATTCAGCCATTTAAAAAAAATGGAATACTGATGTGACAACATAGATGTTGAACCTTGAAAACATTATGGAAAATGGAAAGCACCAGCGGGGGGAAAAAAAAGAGAATCAAACCCACCTATGTATAATTCAATTTATATGAAATGTCCAGAATAAGAAAATCCATAGAGAGGGAAAGCAGATTACTACTTATCAGGGGCTAGGAACAGGAGGAATGGGGAGTGACTGCACTTGGAATAGGATTTCTTTGAGTGATGAAAATGTTCTAAATTAGACAGTGGCGAGATTGCAAATTTCTGTGAATACACTAGAAACCACTCAATTGAACACTTTAAGATGGTGAACTTTGTGTTTTATAAATTATATTTCAATAAAGATAATATAAAAAATGAAATGAATATTTGTTTTTATCAACAAATTTATCAGTGTGCGTTAATAAAAGTAAGGGAGAGGCTATGCATCTCTCTCTTTTAAGAATAATATTTAAACAAATTAATCCCTCAGGGCTGAGATAATTTCATGAATTTACTAGTATGGTATCAAATTACATTAAGAAGGAATTTGTTTATGCACGTGGATATATTTACTGGAAAATGAATGGCATAAAGTAGCAGTAACTGCTAGAAAAACAAATTACAGCATTATCCATTTATAAACACATATCTTCACATACATGCAAACACATTCCAGTCTGTAATTAGAAATCAACAGATTTTACAATCCGTCCATTATGCCATTTAGGGGATAATTGAGGAATGTAACACATACCATATAATTACTCAGAACCATCCAAAACAGTAATTAAAGCATTAGTAATATGTTTTTGAGACACCAACCTCAAATAAACAGTTATTGCTAAGATAATGTGGAAATATAGAACTCAGATCAAAAGTACTGTTAAATGAATGCCATTAGAATAATAGTGGATCAGATAATCAACCAAGGTAGAGTTATGGGAAACATTAAGAACATAATAAAAGTTGATTCACAATAAAATGCCATTAAAGTAAAAAAAAAAAACCTCATATGCTAAACAAGTATAATGTTATATCTTGCTACTACTTTTAATTTGGGCCTGCAACGCTAAAATCTTCATTTTGTTGTCAAATTTGAGTTCAACACCAAAAGCTGTGTTTAAAAAAAATGCTAAGTGAATTAAGTCAGAAGGAAAAAATTAAATGTCGAATGGTTTCACTTATATATGGAAAATAGAGGAACTAAAGAAAGGGTCAGTAAAAGGACAAAACTAGCAAGATGACCATAGAACTAAGGCACACAGCAAGGGATGGCGAGGGAGGGGGAAGGGAGGGAAGGGAGGAGGCACAAAACAGGGGAGGAAAGAGCACAAAAGACTGTTGATGGTTCATAGATGCTGTGGTGATGGGAGAACTATGGGGACTACACCTGCGGGGAGAAATCAAACATTGTACAAAAATGAACAATTATGTAATAAATTTAACTATTAAAAAATTCCTGTTTATTTGTAAATTATTCTCTTCCTTGCCCAGCCCTAACCATATGCTCCGGGCTAATTTTTTATTTTATTCCAGTCCTGGAATAAACTGTTTCAACAAGGAGTCATGACCCTTTTTAATTAGCAATAGTGTTAAGAAACCAAGAACTGGGGCCTTAGGTATACTCCTTGCTCCTGGTGTCATTGTTTATAGGCTTTCAGCTAGGAAAAACATTACTGATAAGAACAATAGAAAGAATAATCCAATCTTATGTACATGCTCATTTAAAATTCAATGTTAAATCAATGTTTTAAGAAGTTTTCGATTTTGTTTCTTTTCTTTTTATTAAGAAAGAGTAATACATAAATATCTATTTGATTCATCCTAAAATAAACATAAAGCTTTAAAATTGCAATGCCAACCTTATTGCTAGGGTAAAATTACTAAGTGGATTTTTAATTTTGTCCATTTTTTACTTTTTTCCCTAAAATATATCATACTTGAAGAAGTCAAGTCTCAAGACTATTTTCATATGTGGTTCTCTTACCAATGTGACAATTCAGTTAGGTTTGCTTATTTTCAATTTTAGAGTTCATTGTTTTCCATTTTCATTTAATTATATTTTAATATATAAAATATGTATATCATACAAAATTTAAAAATTCATGAAAATATATTTTTATAGAGTTTCACCTCTATGTATATGTCCCTTGAACCGCACTCCTGCAGCTGAAATGTGGAAGGCATTATGTATTAAGGGTACAGTAAGTCCAGCCGTAACATCTAAGTCAACTGAAGTACCCTAAACATAGAGAGCATTACTGAATCTATTAATACAGAAACTGGGAGAAGAATCATATATGTTATGTAAGCTGGAAGAAATCAGGAGATTGACTTAATCAAGGGACTCAAAGAGATCAATATGATCCACTTTCCATAATATAAAATCCAGAATACATCATACAGATTATGGATTTTGTGTTCTTTAATAGTTGTTTACAATATTTTTATCTAAATGTTTCATAGTGTAAATGCATAAGCAAGCATACATATTACTTCATGATAGTAAAGCAAAGACTATTGATCTTCTGTCTGCTGGTTTTGAGTGTAAATAGATCTGGTCCCACAAATGTTTTTTGCTATCAAAATGATATTCATGTGAAAATTATTCTGGCTGAAGCAGAAGACAAACTAATTTTTTTTGACAAACTAGACTTATTAAATAGCAATTTTCCTTCTAATAGGCTATGGGCGTGAATATTAACAAATATTGACTATATGAAATAAGAAAAATTAAAATAACTTGTGATGCTTGAAATAAATGATGATACAAAATACAAGATAATGATAACACACGAAGTAGGAGAGGGAAAAAAGTACCTTACATTGTTGAGAAGTGGTAAGAATACTAATTTGTATCATACTCCAATAAGAATGCATTTTGTTATCTTTAGGATAAATACCAAAACGATAGTAAAAGAAAGTATAAGTATTCTGCTTAGTAATAACTATTCATACAAAAAAGGAGAGAAAATGACAGAAGGAAGAAAAGCAGCCAAGATTGTAGAAATAGAATATAAAGTTTAACATGATAAAGTATTTTAAAAATTGAATATTACAATTATCAAAGAAAAAATTTCACAGTGAATTTTCAAAAGAAAATAAAACCTCCATACTACTTTTAAGAGGCACACTTTAAATATAAAGACACATAAACATTGAAAGTAAAAGGGTACAAATAATAAACTATGTAAATCTAATCCTCAAAAAATGGTGAGATTTCATTTCATTATATCAAAGTAGTTGTTAAGACCAAAAACTTTTTTTATATATGAAGTAGGTTATTTTATAATAAAAAGGTTAATCTATCAGGAAAATATAACAATCATAGCTTTGTGTCTACCTAAAGACGTACTATCAAAATATGTAATGTATAAGTGGACAGAGCTAATGTGAGAAATAAAGATCATAATCATAAATAAAGAACAAAACCAGAATAAGAGACTTTAGTATATATTTGTGCAACTAATAGAAAACCAGACCAAAAAAAGTACAAATATTGAAGATCTGAATGGCATATTTAACAAATTTGACTTAATTGACTTATATATTGAATGTAGAGCTATATGATCAAATGATACACATTATTTTCAGAGTATATGACTATCGTCAAGCCATAAAGAATATGTCAACATATTAAGAGAACAAGATCATGCACAGAATATGTTCTCTGAACACAAAGGAATTAATTCAGTAATGAGTAACAAAATGATAACTACGAATGAAAGAAACGTCATTTCCGGGTAACTCATAACTAAAAATCATTTTAATGGAATTGAGAATGTAAGCTTTTAAATTAGTGGTAATAAAATATACCAAACAAAAACAAACTCTTAGAATGTAAGAACAAAGACTGTTTACTGGAAAGGGAGAGGGAAGGGAAGTGGGTAAATCAGGTAAAAGGGGTCAGTTGCATGGTGATAGATGGAAAATGGACTTTTAGTGCAGAACATAATGTAGCAGGTACACATGTTGATTAATAATGCCACGCACCTGAAACCTATATAATGTTATAAATCAATGTTTGTTCAATTAAAAAACTAAAACAATTTAAAAAATAAAACAATACTCAAGGAAGAATTTCAGGTGCAAAACTACAACAAAATGCTTTCTATAATTTCTCATTCTTGGATGGTCATACAAATAAAGCTGAATTAATTTATTATTTTATTTAATTTTCTCATTAATATTTTATTGCTCTGCCACTCTTTTACAAAAATATTTAAGTTGGGAAGTACAGCTTTACCCCTCAACATGTGCTCAAGCTTCACTTTCACCCCATAAGAGCTCCCTCTCTGCCCTTCCCCAATCCACACCATAGTTTTCATAGAGTGTGAGTTATTTTTGTTGTGTTCTACCACTTTGTTTTCTTTGGTTTTTATATTCCACAAAGAAGAAACACCATCCAGCACTTCTTCAATTTTTTGTGATTTCATTTAGCATGCTCACCTTAAAATCCATCCGTTTTTTTTTTCCAAAAGACACTGCTCCATTTATGTTAATAGCTGAGTAGTATTCCACCGAGTGTATATTCCACAATTTCTTCATTCAGTTGCTGTCATAGGCATTTATGTTAATTCCATATCTTGGTTACTGTGAATAATGTTGCTCTGAACATAGGGGTTAATGGTGAATTGTTTTAAAGGTAATTATTTCATTCAGGGTAGTTTGTTTTATATAATAAAGGGTGGGATTTAATTTTTCTAATGTTTAGAGAGCAAACAATACTACTTTCTCTGTCTTATGGCTCTTCTTTTGTTCATTTGGAGTTTTCTTAAAGAATAGTGAAAATTCTTATAACTGTAGGGAACCACTATTTCCTTTTAATGGAATATTCCAAATGCCTGAGTTTTTCTTTTAAAAGAGAATATTTAGTTATTAGAGATTAGTAGGGTTATAAAACTATAATAATGAAAGTGCTTTAGAATCATCAATACTCTCATTTTGGGGGGAGAAATCTGAAGTTCCGATTAGGCCTCCTTATATTGGCTGGCATTGGGAGTGCTGAAGTCTAGGTCTCCAAACCTTAATCTTGTGATCTCCCTAAGGGGGTGCATGCAGTTCTGGAAGTGTGTGGAAAAGTTGCTCATAGTGTGTGAAGAAAACAGAAGAATATATAGAGCATTTATATACACACACACACGTGCGCCTGCACACACACACACACATAATAGGATTTTACTCTGAAAAATCATATGGACTGCAGCTGCAGTCATTCTCATATGGTCATATATAGAGTTAATATCATATATAAAAACAGAAGACTAGATAAAAAAATAATTATCTAAGTGTCCAGGAAGGTAGAAAAAGAACAGAAAATTAAACCCAAATAAAGTAGAAGGAAAGAAATACAATAAGAACAAAAGTAGATGAAATAATCATTAATGGAATCAGCAAAATGAAAAGTTGGTTAACAGGCTAAATGTAATTCATAATATCCTAGAAAGAATGATTAGGAAGAAAAAAGTTACCAAATACGAGCAGTGGGAATTAGAAAATGATGTTGCTACAAATGTTATAGACATGAATAATTGTAAACTAATACATTTGCATATGCTGATAAACTTCTTGAATAGCACAACACATTAAAGCTGACATAGAATAAATATAAATGTGAATAATCCTATATCAACTAGGGAACTCAGTCTATAACTTCAAATTTTCCTATAAAAATTTTTATAACAATATGGCTTAACCAGCAAAATGTTCCAAAAATTCTCAGAACATGTGTAAAACTTGCAGGAATATAAAATTACAGGAAAAATCCCTACTTACTTTATGTCTGAATAAGATTGATACTAAAACCTGACAAGGACACTAGTAGAATGGAAAATCACATTCTCCATGGGATTTCAAACTCTCAAATATAAATGCAAAATTACTAAACAAAATATTAGCAAATCAAATCTTTAGATACATGAAAAGGATAATTCATTATGATCAATTTGAACTTATTACAGAAATTTGAAATTTTCAACATTAGTGTTTAAACAGAATATGGATAAAACAACACAACCCTTTCAAGAGCTATTTAAAATATTTGATAAAATTTATAATTTGTAGAAAACTGTAGATGTTAGAGAACTCCTTAATCAAATGAAAGCTATAAGAATAAAATAGCTAACATAAAAACAAATGCTGAATGACTGAAAGCTCTCTCCTTGAGCTCAGAAGTAATACAAAAACATTCTATTATCGCTTCTATTCAAATTTTACTGGAATAGTTCTAGTTAAAGAGAGGATGGAATAAGCCCACTTCTTTCTATCTCACCCATTGAATGAAACTATAAAGCATGGAAAGAATGTACAATACAGCTATTTGCAAAATCTAAAAAGTTAACACCAGCAGGCAAATTGGGGAAGACTGTCAAAGTTTGAAGTACCATCAAATTGGCAGAGAGTTTATAATCGTTTTCCTCTGGTTTCTTTCATCTTAAAATCAACAGAACAAGATATATAGGACTATTAAAGCATGGGCAAATATCACTCCAGAGATGTCCTCTAGCTCTGGCTTGAGGGCCAGGAAAATGAATCAATCCCTAATGCTTTACAAGTGCAGAAGTTACCCTTTTTTTTCTGTTATGTATACCAGCAATCTGTAAATTCCATTCTAGCAGTGGCAACAGTCATTAACAGGTGATATAGAAGCAAAACAATGAGGAAATGAAACCTTCCTCTTCATATCATGGAGCTATGGTTCCAAGAGGGTGGCACTCTATTCTCATGCCACTTGAATCCAGAAAGTACTGGAGAAATCATGGAGAGGGAGGAGCTATGGAAAGTGACCCCACTAAAATTCATAATATTGCTCTCAAGTCATGTATTTGTGGAAATGATTCAAACTGCCAGGGAACACTGAAGTGTCACTTAAGTGTTACAGCAATTCTAAAGGTTTGGATTTCACAGTAGGAAAGATAGAGATGGAAAGGGAGTGGGATGACATACTAAAAATGCTGCCAAACTGGAATTATATATCCAATAAATATATGCATCAAGCATGCAGGTAGTAGAAAGACACAAACATGGGTGCATAAGAGGACTTATTAAAGTGTAAATTTTCTGTATACCAGTATGATGTGGTAAAATATCCTAAGCAGAGTGTGAAAAGTATGTTTCTTATTATTTATTTCCAGAAAAACTAGTAAAAAATGATGCAAAATCAATATAGATAAATTAGAATGAAATAATGTAAAGGCAGTAAGGGGAAAAATAATGAGGGTGAAATCTCCAAACATTTGGCAATTAAGCAACACACTTCTAAATAATCCATGGATCAAAGAGGAAATACAGGAAAATTAGAAAATATTTTAAGTGAGCAAAAAAAATATGTAGAGAGCATATCAAAATTTGTATGCAGTTAAAACTGTTGTTGGAAAGAAATTTATAGCACTAAATTCACACATTAAAAAAAGAGAAAAGGATCTAAATCACTAATAGAGGTCTTATCACAAGGAACTATAAAATGAAGGGACAGAAACACATCATCCATCTGAACCAAGGAAAAATAAAGAGAAGAACAAACATTAATGAAATTGAAAACAGAAAAACAATAGAAAAGATCAAAATCAACAGAACCAAAAAAAATGTTGCTTTCTGACAATCAGCCAATATCTGCGTGACTAACAAAGACAGGGAAAAAACAAAAATCACTGCTATCAGAAAAAAGAAGGGGTGTAGCAGATTTTGCAAACACTGAAAGGATAGTAAGGGAATTCTAGAAACAATTCTATCAATGCATACATAAATTCAACAGCTTGGATGACAAGTATAAATCCTTGAAAACCACAACGGTTGACTTTAAAATGCCCCTCTCAAAATATTTGCACAGTGTAACTACAGGAACCTCTGAGTATCGCCTTATACAGCAAAAATGGAACTTTGTAAGTGTGATTATGATAAATAAAGAATCTTAGTATAGGGAGATTATCCCAAATTAGCTTGCTGACCCCTATGTAATCATTAGGGTTGGTTCTTATGAGAGAGAAAACTATGTCAAGACAGAGGCAGAGAGAGACTTTAAGTTGCTATCTGTACTGCTGCTCTTAGAAGACAGTGTCTTGAGCCAATTATTGCAAGGAAAACAGCTATAGAACCTGGTAAATGTAACAAATAGATGACCCCCTGGAGTCACTTCAAGGAGCACAGCCCTGTCAACACCTTGATTTTACCCCACAGAGATTTACTTAGACATTTTGACCTCCAGACTGCAAGGCAACAAATTTGTGTTGGTTTAAGTCACTAAGTTTGTGACAATTTGTTACAGAAGCAACAAGAAAACTAAGGCAAGCACATGCTAACAGAAACCACCTAGTGTGAAATAGATAACCTGGGTTGTTTTATAACAATTAAAATAATTGCACTAGTACTTAAAAACCATCTCAAATAGAAATGTCTAGGCCCATTTGGCTTTGTGAATTCTGCCAAACATTTAAAGAAGAAACAACGCCAATTCTCTACAAGTTCTTCCAGAAAATGGAAGAGGTAGGAGTAATTCCCATGTCATTTTGTGAAGTCAGCATTAACCTGATAGCAAAATAAGACAGGATAAAAAGAAAACTACAAACTCACATTTCTCATGAAAATAGATGCAAAATCCTCAACAAAATATAACAAAATCTAATGCATATCATTTACATAATGACCAAGTAGGTTTTTCCAGGGAATACAAAGTCAGCTTCAATATTCAGAAATTAATCAGTGCAATTCACTATATAACTGGCCTTAAAAATAAAAACATGCAGGAAAACACCAGAGAATATAATTTATTTTATTATAAAAATACTTAGCAATCTAGGAGTAGAAGGGACCTTCTTCAACTTGATAAAATACATCCAATAAAACATCAAATGTTTAATAGGCCATAGTGTAAACATGACTTTTATATGTACTGGAGAAATTCATGTGACTTGCTTTATTGTGGTATTTATTTTAGTCATCTGGAACTGAACCCACAATACCTCCGAGGTATACCCACTATTTGTGTTCTTCACTTCGGAGGATTTTCTCCTTGTTTATCTTTGGAGCAAACATCAGGCTGGAGTAAGAGGCAAAAAGAAAGTTATGATAGGAAATGAATGGACCTGAGGTACGTAGGCAAACAGAAGCATAGTTTGGCAAATTCACAAAGACAGAAAAGAAATTAGGGGAAAAGAGAAAACTAAGGTTGTAAGTACATTTTGTTTTTGAACTAACTGTAGACGGTTTCTAATGAACTTCTGAGGAGTCAGCTTGTCTACTCCATAAACCAAAGTAATACTATCTGCTTTGCGTAGGTTCATGGGCTTGTTTTGAAGACCAAATGGGTAAGTGAGATAGTTTTTATTAAAAAAAAAAAAACTTCAGGAAGATTAAACACAGAGAACTCTGGGTTGTAATATCTGAAAATTCATTTTTTTAAAAAAATTTGTTATTGAGGTAATGTTAATTTACATTGTTGAAAATTCATTTTCTTAAAGTAAGTGTAACTCCAATGTCTTTCAGTTCTCCAGCAGGAAGGTTCCTTTTGTTCTTTTCCCAGTACAATTCCCTTTTTGAAACACTATATAAGCTTTTAGTTTGACTGACTGACACTGACATGCATTATATGTCTATGAATTTGAAATATCAATATCATTACCGACAACTCAGAATCTGACCATTCATTTCTACATCCCCTTGTCACGAAAAGATGTGCCATGCAATCATGTGTTACTGGAAATGAGTGTCAATCACAATGATTGATAGGCTAGCAGGCATGCAATACATATTAACTGAATGAATGAATGAATGAATTTTTCAACTTGCAAGATTTATTTTAAGATTCCACATTGTATGGCTTGGTCTGTGGCAATGTAAAATCACTAAGTTTTGTGGTCTAGGACTAATTTGCTCATTTTTGGGGTGGGTGGAGGTCTCAACTTTTTTTTTAAGATTTATTTATTTATGCGTACAAGCTGGGGTATAGGCCAGAGGCGTGGGGCAGCAGGAGGATTCACCAGACGCAGAGCGGGGAGCAGAACAGGCAGATTGCCGGAAATACACTGCTGAGGAGAGCAGCGGACGAGGCAGGAGAGGTCTGCTGCGCCATGTGGGGATCTCCCAGCTGGGCATCGAACTCACGTCGCTGCTGCCGACAGCTCCGCAGTGCAGTGCTTAACCGCTGCGCCACCAGGGAGGCCCCAGGTATCATAACTTTTTGATAAAACAAAAATACCTATACATATAATCTCACACAATTTTACATATAATTTCAAGGGAGGAGACAGACATCTCAAAGTTCATTCATGGATCCTAAGTTAAAAAGCCAGAGTTTAGTCTAATTATTTAAGATTTTCTATCCTCCTTCTGTTAAATATAAATATGTGACTCATACAGTAATTCAATATACTTATATATTAATATAACTAATAACTAAAGTACTTAATAATTAGGTGATCATTAACTATTAGATAAATATTAAAGTATTTAATAATTTAGATAATATGAAATGTATTAAGTAATAAAATCTACCATTACTTGTAATAAATGACAATTTTAATTTACTGATGAGCATATTTCAAGATAACTGCATTAGCTATGAGTTTGACTATTTTAGAGATCTCACAGAAATGAGATCATGCAGTATCTTTCTTTCTGCAACTTACTTATTTCACTTAGTTTAATGTCTTCAGGTTCACCAATATTGCCACAAATGGCAAGATTTTTTGAGGCTAAATAGTATTCCATTGTATGTATACAGTTTTACTTAATACATTCTGAAAAACATATTGTTAGGTGATTTTGCTATTGTGCAAACATCATAGGGTATACTCACACTGTCACATATGTGTTCTATTATTCACCAAAATGTCATTATGAGGCACATGACTATATAGGTGGTATATCATCCTACACATATAGGTTATATATAGGAATCACTGTCACATATGTGTTCTATTATTCACCAAAATGTCATTATGAGGTACAGGACTATATAGGTGGTATATCATCCTACACATAGAGGTTATATATAGGAATCACTGTCACATATGTGTTCTATTATTCACCAAAATGTCATTATGAGGTACAGGACTATATAGGTGGCATATCATCCTACACATAGAGGTTATATATAGGAATCACTGTCACATATGTGTTCTATTATTCACCAAAATGTCATTATGAGGCACATGACTATATATCACAGTTTCTTTAACCATTCATCTGTCAATGGACACTTGGATTGTTTCCATAGCTTGCTAACTAGCCACATATCAAGTGTTCAACAGTGCCATGTAGCTAGGGACTAACGTATTATATAGTACATTTCTAGATCCAACCTCAAAGCAAAACAATTAAATAGCATATTAAATAAATAGCTTGGGTATTTTAAGTATTCAAATACCTAAGTTTGAATAAAGCATAGTATTAGTTATCTACAAAATTTACAGATAGAGGTACATTCATGAACACAGACTCACAATTGAAATCTGGTACAGTTATAGTATTATCAAAAAATATGAAATTGAGGTGTTCCTCCCTGGTGGGATAGGGGTTAAGTCTCAGGGCTATCATGCTATGGCCTCTGTGGACTGAATTCCATTCCCAGCCAAAGAGCTAACCCACTTGGTGCAGCAGACCTTTCCTGTCTCACCCGCTGCTCCCCTCAGTGGTGTATTTCAGTCACTCTGCCTGTCCTGCTCCCCAATCTGTATCTGGTGAATCCTCTCACCCCTCCCCCCGTACCTCTGGCCTATGCCCCACTTCTTTTACAAAATAAACGAATCTTTTAAAAAAACTTAAAATACAAAATTGGAAAACATTATTTGGCCGAAAGAATATTCATTAAGATAAAGTTTTACTTACCAGGGAGACATAAGGAACTTAAAGTTTTAATGCCTAATAATATAGTGTTGAATGTATAATTCAATAGTTGATAGAATTAAAGGAAAAATGGATATTTCTACCATCATTGTAAAAGATAAAGACATATCTCTCAAATATTGATAGGTCAAGAGACAAAATTAAAATAACAAAGATATAGAAATTTTGAATAACACAATTAATGCCCTTAATTTAAGGAATATATATCTTGAACCCTGCCCCCAATATTTTTAAACATACAGTCTTCCAAAATATGCACAAAATATTTGGAAAACTCAATGCATGTACAATTCCAAAGCCCAGCTCAAAACACTTTAAGAATTTGTATCACACAGGCCAGGTTGTACCTAGAACCATAATGAAATGGCCAAAAACCTACACATTTATAAATGCTAAGATACACTGTAAAAATTCTACTAGTCAATAAATAATTCATAAGAACTTTAACATAACTGAGAATATTAAAAGTTATTATTCATATGAATTATTTCATTCCATATGAAAACATGTGGAACACATCTGAATTGATACTATAAAAACACTTTGTTTACATCTGATTGACATATAAAAATACATAATTGATGTATATAGCTTGATAAATTTGGAGACAAATATACACCAGTGAAGCCAGCATCACAATTGATGACATAAACGTATTCACCCACTTCTAAAAGTTTCCTCCCACTCCTTTTAAAATTGTGTGTGTGTGTATGTGTGTTAATAGCATTTAACATAGATCTACATTCATAGCAAATTCGTTAGTAAACAATGGAGTATTGTTACATTTATAGGTACTTTTATATAACGATAAAGAAAGCATGTTCTTGGGGTTTATTAGGTACTATTTCATAATAAGGAGTAAGGTTTAGAGAGAACAAAATCAAACTGCAAAACATACGGTTAGAAAACTCAAAACAAAAATATATAACAACAACAAAAAAAAACCCACAATAAAAAATAACAAAAATAATCTGACAACTATAAATTAGAGACATTAAGCAGGAGAGGGGGAGGAGAAAGGAGAGGGAGGGGGACCAAAACAAGGGCAAAGGTGGGAAAAGCACAAGGGACTATGGTGATGGTGCACTGGTGAAGTGGTGGTGGAAATTCTCTGGGGACTACACCTGGGAAAAGAGAGCAAGCATTGTACAAAAATGAACAATGATGTAAAAAATATATAAATAAATACAAAAAAATTAAAAAAAAAGAAAAAGTAGAACATTTTTCATGGAATCTATGAAATGGTGAGAAACTGTAACCTACCCAAGGTCAGCTAAATATTAAAGGGTTAGGATTTGGACTGCAGCGATGTATCTTAAGAACCTGTATCTTGGGCCTCCCCGGTGGCACAGCGGTTGAGCACTGCGCTGCGGAGCTGTCGGCAGCGGTGACGCGAGTTCGACGCCCGGCCGGGGAGAATCCCACATGGCGGGGCAGACCTCTCCTGCCTCGCCCGCTGCTCCCCTCAGCAGTGTATTTCTGATCTGCCTGTTCTGCTACCCGCTCTGTCTCTGGTGAACCCTCTCGCCGCCCCACGCCTCTGGCCTGTACCCCAGCTTGTATGTATAAATAAAATAAATCTTTAAAAAAAAAAAGAACCTGTATCTTTAGGGCCTCTTTGGTGGCGCAAGGGGTAAGTCTCAGCAGACACTGCAGCAGGAGGCTGGCCAGGGCCAGGGAGCTTCCCACATGGCACAGCAGACCTCTCCTGTCTTGCCCACTGCTCCCCTCAGCAGTGTGTTTCAGTCAGTCCACCTATTCTGTTCCTTACTCTGTCTCTGGTGAATCCTCTCACCCCCCACACCTCTGGCCTATACCCCAGTTCTTGTATGCATAAATAAATCTTTAAAATAAAAAAAGAATCCATATCTTTCATGAGTATATCAAGCTGTTTTCTTGTTTTCCATCCTTTGTTCTTTTTTCTCTGAAAGAGACTTACATGGAAAATACCTGGGTCACTGTTTACCGTCTTTACTAGTGGCAAAAAGAGTAGCTATTGTGGCACTGGGACTAGCAGGCACAGAACTGAACCAAAGCTGTCACAAATGTCATAAGTCAAGAACTACAATGGGCTACTTTTGCCGTTATTGTTGTTTTGTTTTAAAAACTACAGAATAACTATGTTTTTCGAAGTGTTTAAAAAAGTGTTAATCAATAGAAATATGCTTTATAGTATATTTCTAGAGTTTAAAGAGGCCTTCTTTTAAATAGCTGTTACAAATCAAATGGTTTGGGATCAAGTGTTTATATGCATGCCACTAGAATTTCTGCTTCTTTGCACATATTGATTAAGTTCACATTTTCACGTAGCTAAAAATCAATATTCCAAAGAGAGAAAAGTGAAGACTAATTCACACCTTTAAAATAAACTATATATTTTATATTTCCTTTGTTAAGCTATTGCTAAAATCAATAAGCAATGATCACACAACTATTTTCCACTCAAGGCATAACAATGGCATTTTAACTAATAGTGCAAAGTAAAAAAAGTGCTGAAACACTAAGCTGAAGATAATGAAAAATATTTTCACTAATGTTTAGAAATGTTTACACATCATATATTTTCATTGAGATAATTTCTAATGTACTTCTAGGTTTATAGTTAACTGTGTCTTATATCAAGAAAGATAGAGTATGTTATCCTTCTGTTTAGTGTAATTATTAAAACTGAAAAACCAAAATGTCATTTATCCAAAGTCTTATAAGCACAAATCAATGTGAACAATTCAGGATGTTAAGTGGTACTTGTTAAATCCACAACTGCACTTGCATATTTCTCTCTATATAAATATATTTATTGTTCTCTAAGTGGCAACCTCCTTTTATTTAATAATTAATGTCTTAATCATATTTCTCACGTTGTCACATGTTTACAACTATAACGCCTATTTTCTATTCTGTAATTTACTTATCCATTTAACTATTTTTGGACATGTATCTAAGTCTAATTCTTTGCAATTATAGATAACTCTCTGACACGCTTCCTTAAGCCCAATCCCCAAGAAGAAAATAAATGTTCAAAATTTTATGGCTCTTGGTATACATTGTCAAATTACTTTACAGCTTGTGAGTTTACATTGACACTAACAAGGGTAGAGTATACTAACTTAATAAAAGACTAGCCTGATTTAAGTACAGTCGATATTTTTAATTCAATAGGTGCAAACTGGCACCTCATTGTTTCAAATTGCATTGCTTTACTTACTGATGAGGCTGCACAATTTTCCTTATGTTTCCTTTCTGTGTTTTCTTTTTGACTTCATTGAGTAGTCATTCACTTTACTCAATACCATCTTAATTATATTCTTAAGATTCAGATTCGTTTTTGGTTCATTATTGATATTCATTTTTGATCTGTCATACTTGATATCAATGTATAGTTTCCCCCATTTTTTATTTCATACTCTGTTGAATAGATGGTCCACATTTTGTATAATTGAATCTGTCAATCTTATCTTTTAAACTTTCCAAGTACTTCGAATTGTGGAAAGTTATCATTCATCTAAAGATCTTACACAGACCTTATTCTATTTCCTGATAGCCCTCCTATGGCATGAGATAATAGTATTTTATTTGTTAGCATTTATATGAAGTTTATATAAGATATGTATCTAAACAGATTTTTAAATCAAAATTTTCTTCCAAAGACACTACCAGGTATGCTAACACTAAACATTATTTATTTATTTTCAATTGGGGTAACATAAAGTTACCCCCATAAATTCTTCATTTTTGTGTTACTTTTGAATTTTTTTTTGTTTTGTCATATATTTAAGCTTCTTATATAATTAGGTCAATTTTTAGGAAAAGTCTGTTTCACTGAACATTTTACTATAGTTACCCACACTCCAACATCTGCTACAGCAGACTGTCCCTGTTACAGTATTTTCTGATTTTGAAAATCTCACAGGCTAGTTACAAAACTAATTTCAAAATGAATATTGTGTTTTTTTTAAAGATTTATTTATTAATGCATACAAGAGTTGAGGTGTAGGCCAGAGGTGCGGGGGGTGAGAGGATTCACCAGAGACAGAGTGGGGAGCAGAACAGGCAGTCTGACTGAAATACACTGCTGAGGGGAGCAGCAGGGGGACAGGAGAGGTCTGCTGAACGTGTGTTGCAGTGGCTGCAGGTAGTTTCATAGTGCTGAGACTTAACCCCCTGCGCCACCAGGGAGGCCCCAGAATATTGTGTTTTAGAACAAATTTTGTTGGAATTTTATTGTTTTTTTTTTTTTCAGCATGAAGCTAACACAAGACAGAGTGACATGGTTCTTTTATATTTTCCAGCACTCATTCAAGCTATCAACAAATAAGAACATATTAATTTCTTTTATTAGTGCTTTTACAAGCAGTTATTTTTTTAAGCCTCACTACATTGGTTAGAATTGTAAATAATAATAATAATAATAATAATAAATGATGTCCAAATATAGAAAAGTGAACTGAAAGCATCATAATATTTAAAAGCCTTTTGCAGATCTATTTATGCAGTGCAGATAGGGTATACACTATTCATACAGTGCGGATATTAGGGTAAAGCATATCAATAGAGACATCATTAATGTTCCTCAATTAGGCCTTCATTTTTAAATTTCATGTTTCCTCTGTATTTATCAATATAGAGTAACATGATTTGTTGAAATAAACATTTAAGGTAATTTCAGAAAAATGGTACTATGTTTATTTTAAACAGGAATATTATATTCCTTTTTTTCCCTAGTGGGCTTGTCTCTAGGATTTGTATAGCAAAATAAGCAGTTTTAAGGATATCATTACTCTTCTTTGAAAAGTCCTCTTTATCATGTTAGAAAAGTTTCTTATGTATGTAATGCATTTTTCTTTTTATTGGCACCAAGTGTTAAAATTTGTCTGCTCAGACTCACCAAGACACAGAGATTAGGGCAAATAAAATCAGAAATTAAAAATAAGTCACAACAGATGCTACAAAATACAAAGGATCAAAGACAGACTACTATGTACTTCTATATGACAATAAATTGGACAATCTGTAAGAAATGGATAATTTCTTAAAATCATACAACTTTCCAAGACTGAATCATGAAGAGGTAGAAAATCTGAATAGACCAATTACTACAAGGAAAGCAAAACATTATCAACATGTCACCCAGCTCCCCCCACCCCGACAAAAAAGTCCAGGACTAGATGGCTTTGCTGCTGAATTCTACCACACATTCAAAGGAAATTTAGTACCTATCCTTCTCAGTCTTCCAAAATATTGAAGGGGTGAGAATGTGCTAACTCATCCTACAAGGACAGAATTCCCTTGATACAAAGCGAAACACAAAAGACATCACAGAAAAAGAAAAACAAGGAAATTAAAGCCACTATCTTTAATAAACATAGATGAAAATTTACTCAAAAAATATCAGCAAATCAAACTCAACAAAACATTAAAAGCATTATACCCATGGTCAAGTGGAATTTATTACAGGCATGCAAAGATGGCTAAATACATGCAAATAAACTAATATGACATCCCATATTAGCAAAAGGAAAAATAAAAATCATATAACCACCTTAATAGATACAGAAAAATAATTGACAATATTCAACATCCATTTGTACCTAAAACCTCTCAATGAAATGAATATAGAAGGAAAGTACATTAACACAATAAAGGCCATATATGATAAACTCACAGCTAACATAATACTCAATGGTGAAAAATTGTAATACATTGCTTTAAGATCAGGAACAAGACAAAGATGCCCACTCTCACTTCTATTACTCAGTTTGGTACTGGAAGTCCTAGTCAGAGTAATTAGGAAAGAAAAAGAATTAAAAGCCATCCAAACTTGAAAGCACTAAAAATGCCACGATTTGTAAATGACATAAATTTATACATGGAAAACCCTAAAGACTCCACTAAAATACTATTAGAAATAAACAGATACAGAAAAGCCACAGCCTACAAAATCAATATAGAAAAAAAATCTGTTGCATTTTTATATACAAACCATGAACTTCATCAGAAAGAGAAATAAAGAAAATAATCCCATTTATATTATTATTATAAAAGAGTATAAAATATCAAGGAATAAATATGACCATGGAGGTGAAAGATCTGTACGCTGAAAACTATAGATGGTGTTGAAAGAAACTTGCCTCATGTTAATTTTTGTCTCATAGTCAGCTTCTCAAGAAAATCGACCTGTAACAGGTACTTAGAGTCATTATAAGTCGAGAGAAAAAATGATATGCTCCTTCCATTTAAATAGGAAATTCGTGAAAGAAAAGCTAATATATTACATGTTAACATTTCGTGTAATTCCTCAATAACTCTATGAGGAAATACAGAAAATACAATTTTTTGTGAGAAATCTGAACTTGGAAAGTGAACTTATATTTTCAAGATTACATGATTTATTACAGAGCTGATCTAGGATAAGAACTGATGAGTAACTGTTTTCTTGTTCAATTTCAAATAATGATTACTGAGTGCCCTCTAAAATCCTGGTTATTCATACGGAAAATTGATATGATTATCCATAGTTTATAGATAAAGAAACAGACTTAAGAAGATTAAGTAATTTAAACAAGTAGTAAGAGTGATAGATCAAATAGCTAGTGATCACATATCAAACAAATATTAAGTCACAGAACTGGGATTTAAATTCCAAACTCTCTAACTCTAGTGCTTTTAACACTACCCTACCATTACGTGCCTTCAATTGAACTTCACTTATTTTTTTTTTTTTTTTTTTTTTTTTTTTTTTTTAGCGGGGACCAGAACAGGCAGATCAGAAATACACTGCTGAGGGGAGCAGCGGGCGAGGCAGGAGAGGTCTGCCGCACCATGTGGGATTCTCCCCAGCCGGGCGTCGAACTCGCGTCGCCGCTGCCGACAGCTCCACGGCGCAGCGCTTAACCGCTGAGCCACCAGGGAGGCCCTGAACTTCACTTATTTTTAAGGGAAATGTCTTTGATTTTGAATCTGGTGGCCTTTAAACTATACATTGCTTGATTACAGATCTAATTACTAGAATTCCCAAGATGTATTGTACAGAGCTGTATATATGTGAGCTTCTCCTGGAAAAACATTTCAAAATGCATATTCAATACCACCATACAATTTTATCTTCAGACGATGAATAAAAAACACTGTTTTCATAAATGCTGTAGAAAATGAAACTTGACAATTTCCTTGGCTACTAGAAGTATGTAAAAAATAGCAATGATTGGATCAAGAAGATGTGGTACATATACACAATGGAATACTATTCAGCATTCAAAGAAGATAAACACATGCAATTTGCAGCGACATGGATGGAATTAGAGGGGATCATACTCAGTGAAATAAGCCAGAAAGAAAGAGAAAAATATCAAATGGTTTCACTTATAACAGGACTATAAGGAAATCAAATAGGCGAGAGACAATCAGTGGGGGGGGGGGAAGGGAAAGGGCACAAAATGGAATAGAAAAGAACACAAGGGACCATAGAGATGGATCACGGGTGAATTGGTGGTGGACTACCCAAGGGGAATACAAAATGTAAAAGACATAAATAACAATAAAAATATATATTAAAAAAATAGCAATGATTGTCTGTGTAAAAAAAGGGGGAATGGACTTCAGAAATTTCAAGCAGAGACATGAAATTTTATATTTTTTAAAAGAGAAAAAAATTTCAAAAACATTGAACAATACAGTTTTATATTATTCTATCTTTATTTTTAGACAAGGCACAGCCTGCATAAAAATTTCAAAAGATATAATTAAGTACTATTTGGGCAAGTAGTAATGGCATATCTAATTTTATATCTTATATAATGTTAACCACACTTCTGCTTTATATTCTCATAGTGATACCAGGCAGAAGGGGCATAAAAACTGGCCAAGGACACTGCCCAAATTGCTTACTGGTCACTATCTCAGTTCTGTACCCACACACACAATTTCAAGACTACTCAGGCTTAGGGAACAATAACAATGGGATTTATTTAACAAACAGGGAAAAACAAAGTTACTGAGGTCAAAATATGGCCGTTTACCTTACTTAAAGCAATGTCCAGTCCTTTAAGTCCCAAAGAAGAAACAACGAAGGTGGCGTCTTCCTGCCACTGTGAATGTGGAGCTCCTCTTCCAAACAATAGGCCATGTATCCAAGATGGCGTTTTCCTGCCATTGCAGACGCACAGCAACCAGAGTGTAGGCCAGGTTCCAACTCATGAGGACAACACAGGACACAACTGGAGATTCTCCTGGAGCTGCTGTGGTGCCACCAGGCCAACAACACTGAAAACAGCAACTACAGTGGCCAGATGGCCCAACAGACTGCACTCACACATTTTAGAAAGGTGCCCGCTTCTGGCCTCTGCCTTCTTTCTTCAGCTACAGTAAAAACAAAACTGGGAGCAGTTCCTTTCGCTCGGCTACTTGCAAAGCCTCCAAAGTTGCTGGCCCCGAAGTCACTTAAAATTCCAAAAATGCTCAATCCGAAACTCTACATCCGGGCGGCTCACAAGCTCCTGGCAGCTGATTTTCTCTTCTACATCATGGCGACTCACTCTCCTTCAATTCCTTTTATTTCTCATCAGTTTCCACCCCAAACTATAATACCTTTTTAGCACTTCCCTGGGGCTATCTATCCTCATCAGCAGCCCCTCCAGGGGGTACCACCTATACTGGACTTTGGTCTCAGTCCCAGTTACAACAGAAATTCATTCATTTAATAAGGATGTTTTAAACTATGTTCCAGGCCCCTATACTAAGTAGAAAGGATGTATGAGTTAATGGATCCACAAGCTTCATGTCATCAAGTCTTCCTTACCCTACATGACAGCAATTGTGCCTTTTATCTAAAAATCTTTACAGCTAAAATCCCTTACTTCAAGGGCTCTATTTTCCATGTCTTCCATACTTCTCATTATGTAGTATCCAACTTATAACCTTTGTAAATCTTGGACTTACTGTGTTCACAATTTTCTGAAACAGAAATGGGGGTTAACCAAAATAACAGAGAGAAATCTGAAATTCTTTAATGCCTGATCAAAAACCTAAGAAAATGATAAAGTCAAACAGTAATTTTCATGAACACCAGGGAATTGGTTCATGAACAAAGTTAAATAAATTACTGAGATTAACAGAAATGGATAATTACATTTTTGTGACCTATACGTGATTAGTGAAATTACTAGTAAACTGACACAACAACTTATAAGGTGCTCTTTTTGCTACCAATTAGAATGAGAACTGTCGTATATTTTTAAATATAGTTGTGTGTTATGACATGCAAGATTTCACATAAAACAGAATAATCTAATTATGAAATTACCTAATTTCCTGTTTATTGTTGTAGTCTGCAGAGTGGGGATGAGAGAAATAAGATACCCATCTGTTTTTAGAACATTTGAGGCAAGTATAGTCATACTGACATGAACTTGTGGAATAATAGCAGAAAGGAAATTTATCTGACAAGGAATGTGATTAGGCAGGTTGGCTCCAGCTGTGAATTTGCAGTAACCAGAGAATTCGGTATAGCAGTTCTAAATTCAAGCTGCAAATGTTCTTAGAGAGGTTATTATATCTCATCACAAAGACCTTTGTTGGCTTGTGCTGGCCTTTTTGGGCTACTGTGATGATACAGTATTCTAACATTTTTCTTCACAGAATATACATTAGGGACTATGAAGACTACTGTTACTCTGATGAGTTTTCCTAACTTACATTTACTTCCTTTCTATTCTTTGATCTTTTGACAGTCAGATGAAAATAATCAGAGACAGACATAGTTTCATTTACACTTTTTCTTAATTGAGGCAACATTGGTTTACAACTTGTTTGTGTTTTAGAAGTACAGGATCTCCCCTTTCAGACGCTGTTACCACACCACATGCACAACCAAAACACCCATAGTCCTCCACCATCGTCTACCATGCTCCCTCCACTGAAGGGGCACTAGGTGCAGTGTTCAGTCCAGCACTGCCTGGTTCAGCATTTAGCATTGTTCAGCCTGATCTTTAGACTGTCGCTGTGGGCTACTGTGGTATCACCTCCGTGGCCCTACCTGTGTCTCCAGCTGAGGTGGGTGGATCCTGGCCCACTGCTTGCTGGTGTGCCACCATCCCCCAGCCCTCATTGGCAGGACAGCGGCATCTTGTACAAGTGGCCTTTGTTTGGGGCTACAGACTGTGGACAATATCTGAGCGAGAGAGACAGCCATTTGTGGCCTACGAAACTGTTTCACCAATCTCCTGTTTGTTAAATAAACTCCATTGCTGTTCCCTGATCATGAGTAGTGCTGTAATTGTCAGCACATGGGTTCGAACCAACCTTTGGCACTGTCCTTTCTATACTGTTTTAATCAGTAGCATATACTCCTGGCAGCTGAAGGAATAAGCACTTATATCCAGAAGGGGGAAATGGATAGTTAGTATTCCACAGTATTCCCCACAAGGAGGCAAGAAAAAAAAATCAAGTATCACCTTACAGAATTCAAATACTCAAAACAAGAACTGCATTCCTGATACACACATACATACATAAAAACATACATACATACATACATACATACATACATACATACATACATACATATATTATCTCTGTGCAGTGGGAATAAATAATAACCTGCCCTTCCTACCTTTCAGGATATTGAAGGAATGAAATGAAATACAATATTATATGTAAAAGTATTTGTGAAAGATTTATTGCTATTGGGAGTATCATGGCATTGTGGAAGGATGAAAGCTCAGTTAGCCTCTTGTCTCTGTTCTAATTAACTATCTCAGTTTTTTATCTAGAAAATGAGAAAGCCACACTTGACAATGGTGTTCTATGACAGCAGTTATTAAATTTTAGTATACATAAGAATTCGTAGATAAACCTGTGAAAATAGAGGCCTTATTCAGTATCTCCAGGTAGAGCCATGTCTGTATTTTTAGAATGTATCTCAGGAGATTTTGAGAAACACTGTTTTAAGAACCTTTCCAGATTTGTCATGTTTATTTATTTATGTGGACCTGCATTTTATATTCAGTGATCTGAAAAAAAAACAGTTTTGTTGGTAGTTAATAGAATATCATAGAATGTGCCTTATGAAGTTCTGACTCAGATTTTTCAGATTACTTGGGACTTTGCAATAGCAGTGCACACTAAAGATTACTCCCAGTTGATATTTTGATGTTATCTACTGCTTCCTCTTCCCTTTACAATATATATTTAATTGCCAGTTTTTTTTCAATGTTGAATACCATAGATTGACCAGAAGAAAACATATGTTTTTCATAATAACTTTAACACATTAAACCACCCATAAAAATCCATAGCTATTGTGATATTAGAAATGAAGTTTCATGAGTACGAATATAAGAAAATATATTTGAATTATGAAAAAGTTATACATGATATGCCACATGAAGAGAATGAGGGAAAAATATAGTTTTCTGAGTCCATGCATAAAATTACTTGAGAAATTCAACACCCTTTCATGATACATACTCTCAACTAATTAAGTATGGAAAGAGCTTATCCCAAGAAAATAAAGAGCACCTAGAAAAGCCCACAGCTAACATCATTTTTAGCAATGAAAAACTGAAAGCTTTCCTCTTATCTGAGATAAGGAAGGAGGCCCACTCTTGCCACTTCTTATTCAGCACAGTACTAGAAATCCAAGCCAGAGCAATTAGGAAACAAAGGGGGGAAAGGACATCAAATTAGAAAGGAAGATTTTAAACAGTCTCTTTGTAAATGATCTTTTCTTATATATAGAAAACCATAAAGACTCCACCAAGAAAAGCTGTTAGACTTACTAAGTGAATTTAGTAACATTCCAAGATACAACTAACAATGAACAATCTGAAGAGAAAATTATGAATACAATTTCATTCACAATGGCATAAAAAATCCTTAGAAATAAATTTCACTAAGAAGATAAAAGCCCTTGTAAAATGAAAACTATAAAATATTCCTGAAAGAAATTAAAGAAGACATAAATAAGTGGAAACACAGCCTGTGTTTATGAACTGGAACACTTACTATTAGATGAATACGACTTAAAGTGATCCGCAGATTCAATGCAATCTCTGAAATTCCCAATGAAATTTTTTTGTAGTAATATGAAAGCCCATCTGAAATTCATATGGAATCTCAAGGGACCCTGACCAGTCAAAAACAATCTTGAAAAGCAGAACGAAGCTGGAGGACTCACAATTCGTGATTTCAAAATTTATCTACAAAGTTAGTTATCAAAAGTGGTACTGGCATAAAAACAAACATATAGACCAATGGAATAGAATGGAGAGGCCAGAAATAAACTCTTGCTTACATATTCAAATAAGTTTTGATAAACTTGCCAAGACCATTCAATGAGGGAAAGGAAAGTGCTGGGTAAACTGGATATGCACGGGGATAAGAATGAAGTTGGACCTTCATCTAACAACATGTAGAAAAATTAACCCAAAACGGACCAAAGACCTAAATGTAAGACATAAATTTATAAAATTCTTAGAACAGTGAAAAATCTTCATGACATAGTATTTGACAATAATTTATTAGATATGACACTAATGGCACAGGCAATGAAATTTTAAATAGACAAGTGGAATTCATGAAAATTAAGAATTTTTTAGCATTAAAAGACAGTGTCAACAGAGTAAGAAGACAACCCATAAATGGGGAGGGGCGGTATTTGCAAATAATTTTTGTGATAAAAGGTTAATATTTAGAATATAAAGAGAACACTGAAATCAGAACAAAAATACAAACAACCTGGTTCAAGAACAAGTTATCTTAAATGAACATTTCTCCACAGAAGATATACAAATGTCCAACTAGCACATCATAAGATGCTCAATATCACTAATCTTTAGGTTAATCAACAATTTGCAAATCAATATTATGAGACCACTTTAGAACCATTAGGATGGATATTAATTAAAAAAAACATAGCAAGAGTTTTTGAGGATGTGGAGAAGTTGGAACGCTTGTTTACAGTTGATGGCAGTATAAAATGTTGCACCCACTATGTAAAATAGTATGAAAATTCCCCAAAGAAATAACAATAGAATTGCCATATGATCCAGAAATTCTACTTCTGGGTATATAACCAAAGAATTGAAAACCTGATCTCAAAGAGCTATTTATATATCCATGTTGATAGCAGCATTATTCATACTAGGTTAAATGTGGAAGCCACCTATATGTCCACTTACAGAAATGAATAAGCAAAATATAGTATATTCACACAATGGACCACTATCCACCCTTAAAAATAACAAAATTCTGGATGAACCTTGAGGACATTGGTCACTCTTTTTTTTCAAAGGGTTATCTAAAAATAAATTGAAAAAATATTGAGATTAAAACAAAAAGATAAAGCAGTCACAAAAAGATAAATACTAAATATTATATGATTTCACTTCCAGGAGGCATTTAGAGTAATCAAAATCAAGGAGACAGAGAGTAGAATGATAGATGTTAGGGCTTGGGGAGAGAGGAGAATGGGGAAACTGTTCTATAAGGCAGAGACAGTTATGGATGATGGTGATGGTTGCATATTATGAATGAATTAGTACCAATAAACCGTACAATTAAAATGGTTAATATGTTTTCATTTTAAAAGTAAAATGGAAACCTGTATGTGTGGGAGGTTATATTTGTTATTCATATAATTACATAATTCTAATTCATGCACGTGCATTGGATAGATTTCTTATTCAAAACCATGGTAACAAAGTAGTTAGCTGTACAACTGATGTAAGTTTTATTGCCATTAGTAATAAAAATGTTTTATTTTTCCTCTTATATGAAGCAAGTGTACTCATATTTTAAAATGTAATATATAAAGTATTACAATAAGTAACTTGAAGCCTTTCAATTGTAGTACCATAACTTCCTTGTCTTTTGTGATAGCATTACAACACCACCAGCATGTGAAGACAGCTTTTTCAAATGTTTACATTAAAAGTTACAACTACTTGATGCAAAAACTTACTAGAAATTTGCCCTTTATAGAAACAACTGATGAAATTTTTACTTCTTCCACAGCATTTAGCAAGAATACATAGTATTGCTGAGCAATATTCTTGCTAATTGTTTTAATTTATGAGTGGAGATCAAACTTTGTAAGTAATAAGAATGTAAAAACTGGGAATGCAAGAACAGGATTGAATATATTAATAAAACTGACAACAAAGTTAAACTGACACATTTTTAATTATATGCAAAATAGTTAATGTGCTATGTGGTAATTATTCAAAAATATCTTGGAAAATGACAGTAATTGGCATTGCTTTCCCCTGACCAAATCACTTATTTCTAGGGTCAAGGATATTGTTGGAAAGCTCTAATTATTTGAAGATGCTTTATTATATTGAGACTTGAAGGTTCCATTACAACTTTCATCTAATCATAAATATCTACTTTCTGCAGTTAGACAGATGCTGAGATCACAATGCTTGCAACATAGCAGCTATCAAATATTTGAAGATATCTATCTTTGTCTTATCTCACCCTCATGTTTTCCCTGTTCAAGACTGAGCAACTCAGTTTCTCACAATTGTTCATCATAAGATATTTTTCAAACTCCTAAGAATCTTGATTACATTTTTCTGGATATTTTGTGCTATGTTTCCTACTCCACCCCAAAGACATAGAATACTATGATATGAAAATGAAAAACTCTTATGTGATTATTTCATTTTTTGATCTATATAATCTGTGCTTTTGTATTCTCACTTTTCCCAAATCTTCTGGGGGCAATTTTTACACAGAGTGAAATGTATCCACTTTAAGAGTACTTTTCTATAAATTCTGACAAATTTATAAATCTGTGTAACCACTACCATAATAAAGATACAGCACATTTTCATCACCCCTGAAAGTTTCCCTATACCATTTCCTATTCAGTTCCCCTACAAACAGGTAGGTGCAGGCAATCCTTGACCTAATTTGTGTCACTACAGTTCTCTTCACTATTCTCTAACTTCATATAAATGGAGTTTTGCATTACATATTCACTGCATATGAATTTTTACAATCATCCTATTAGTCTGCTCAGTCTGCCATAATAAAATGACACAGACTGGGTACCTTAAACAACAGAAACTCATTTTCTCAAGGTTCTGGAGAAGTTCAAGATTAAGGTGTCAGCAGTATGGGTTTCTGATGAGTGTTCTCTTCCTAGATTTTAGGCAGCCACCTTCTTGCTGTGTCCTTGCATGGACTATCTATGGGTATTTGGGTTATTTCCAGATTTGTATTATATATAAAGGTGCTATCGACATTTTTGTACAAGTCTTTGAGTGTACTTTGTTTTTATTTCTTTGAGGCTAATAGTTAACAACAAAATTGCTGGATCATATAATGTTAGTATGTATATTGTATTATATTAAACTGCCAAAGAGGAAGTACCATTTTATAGTCCCATCAGGTATATGAGACCTAAAACTGCTCCTCATGATATTTTTGTCAGCCTCTTAATGTTAGAAATTTTAGTGAGTTGTAATGCTATTACATTGTGATCTTAATTTGCATTTCTGATGACTAATGATATTGAACATTTTTCATTTGCATATCTGAGATGCTTATCTTTTATTTTACAGTGTTTATTCAAATCATTTGTGTGTTTTTAATGGGGATTGTCTTTTGTCTATTTACCATTATATTGTAAGAGTTATTTATATACCCTTGATACTAATCCTCTATTAGATATATGAATTGTGAATTTTTTTCCAAGTTCTAATCTGCTTTTTTCATTTTCCTAATTGTGTCTTTCAAAAAGCAGACATCTAAAATTTTGTTCAAATACAATTTACTGTTTTTACCTAAGAGTTTTTCACATTCGTGCCCTAACTTATAAGACGCTGCCTGATCTGTTCATAAAAAGTTTTCTCCTCTTTTCTTCCAGATGTTTTATAAATTTACTTATATATTTAAGTTAAATTACTTTCTCAACAAGTAAGTTAATGATCAAGATTTATTTATTCCCCAAATGAATGCCCAGTTGTTCTACCACCAGTTTTTGAGAAATCAATACATTCCCCCATTGAACTACCTTGGCATATTTGCCGAAAATCAATTAAACATAAATGTGATTGTCTATTTATTCTGTTCAGTTGATCAGCATGCCTATCTTTGATTCATCACATTAAACTTTTGATTGTTGTAGGAAAAAGAGTATGCAGCAGGTAGAATAAACTCTTTTCTTGTTGTTTTTTAAAATTGGCTACTCTATGTCTTTTGCATTTCCATACAAATCTTAGAATCAACTTGTCAATTTCTATGAAAAATACTTCTAGGATGTTGGTTAGAGTTGTGGTAAATCTACACATCAATTTAGGGAAAACTGAAATCTTAACATTGAATGTTCAGCTCCATCAACACGGTTTATCTTTACATTTATTTACATTTTCTTTCTTTGATCCCAACAATGTCTTAATATTTATCAGTGTATCAATGATTTTGATCTTTTTCATCCTTTGTTAAATTGAAGTGATCCTCTGGAGTCTTTTTCTTTATTATTTTGATAAAGTGAACTCCATTGATTGATTTTCCAATGTCAATCAAATTTGCATCTTTATGATAAATCCACTTGGTCAGGATATATTGTATATTTATTATATTTTCTGCATTTGATTTGCTAATATTTTGTTAATAATTCTTGAGCCTGTACTTCTGAGGAGTATTGGTCTGTAAATTTCTTTTCTCATAATGTTGTTGTTTGGTTTTGGTTTAAGGGTACTACTGAGCTCCCAAAAGGAACTGAGAAGTGTTTGCTTATTCTCTACTTCCTGGGACATAAAATTTTAAGCTTGTTATTACTTCTTTTTAATTACGTGAAAGAATTCACCTGTGAAGCAAACTGAACATGGAGTTTTAGTGTAAGAATGTGGTAAAATATGAATTCAATTTCTTTGATAGTATAAAGCTATGAATTATTTATCAATTTGTGTTAGTTTGTCTTTCAACAATGTGCTTATTTCTTCTAGTTGTCAAATTTATTGTCATAAATTTTTATGATTTTTCTCATTACTCTTTGAAATTCCATATAACTGATAATTATGTGCTCTCTCTCACTTTTCTTTAAGTATCCACCCAAGATTCAATCCAGAGTCAAGGAAGAAATTTGACAAATTCAATTGGAAGGGGTAATGATGAAATATAATAAAACTGCTTTCTATAGAACTGATTTTGAAAAAACTACACATGAATCAACTAAATATTACTCTATTTCTGATATTTCTAGTTTGAGACTTTTATTTATCAATTTATTTAGTGCTTTATTAACTTATCCATACTTTCAAAGAATCAGCTTTTGTGTTAATTTTTTTTCTATTGTTCTATTTGTATTTCACTGATAATCATTTTAAACTTATTTCCCTTTATGTTCACTTGGGTCTACTTTGCTATTTATTTTGCTAGTTACAGATTTCTGAGATTGCAATTTATATGGCTGATTTCAGATATTTTTTAGAAAGTAATGTTACTAAGTTTCTTGTAAAGCACTATATTACCTGCATTCCACACATTTTGACATGTCTTTATTTTCATTCGATTAAAAACTTTTTCCAGGGCCTCCCCGGTGGCGCAGTGGTTGAGCGCTGCGCTGTGGAGCTGTCGGCAGCGGCGACGCGAGTTCGACGCCCGGCCGGGGAGAATCCCACATGGTGCAGCAGACCTCTCTTGCCTCACCCGCTGCTCCCCTCAGCAGTGTACTTCTGATCTGCCTGTTCTGCTCCCCACTCTGTCTCTGGTGAACCCTCTCACCGCCCCACGCCTCTGGCCTGTACCCCAGCTTATATGTACAAATAAAATAAAATCTTAAAAAAAAAAAACTTTTTCTAATTTTCCTTGTGAGTTCCTCTTTTACCTACATGGTTTGTTTCAAATGTGTTGTTTGATTTATAAATATTTCAAACATTTTCAGATATTTCTCTTATATTAATTCCTAATTTGATGTTTCTGTGGCCCGTAAACATATGCTACATAAATTGTACTAGAATTTATTGAGATTTCCCAGTTTACCATAGGTCTTTTTTGGTGGATGTTCCATGTATATTTTAAGGTAATGGTGAATCTGCTCTTGTTGGATATAGTATTTCATGTTTTGCTTTATACATGTTGATTTAAGATAAAAAATATTATTTTACAGGCCAACAGATACATGAAAAAAATGCTCAACATCACTTATAATCAAGGAAATGCAAATCAAAACCACTATGAGATACCACCTCACAACTGTGAGGATGGTACACATTAAAAATACAGGCAACAACAAATGCTGGAAAGGATGTGGAGAAAAAGAACTCTTCTACACTGCTGGTGGGAATGTGAACTGGTCCAACCAATATGGAAAGCTGTATGGCAATTCCTCAAACTGCTAAACATGGAGCTTCCATACGACCCAGCAATACCACTCCTGGGAATCTACCCAAAGGACACAAAAACACTAATCCAAAAGGATACATGCACCCATATGTTCAATGCGGCACTGTTCACAATAGCAAAGGTATAGAAGCAACCCAGATGTCCAATGGAATACTATTCAGCATTCAAAGAAGATAAACACATGCAATTTGCAGCGACATGGATGGAATTAGAGGGGATCGTACTCAGCGAAACAAGCCAGAAAGAAAGAGAAAAATATCAAGTGGTTTCACTTATAACAGGACTATAGGGAAACCAAATAGGAGAGAGACACTCAGCGTGGGGGGGGGGGGAGGGGAGGATAAGGGCACAAAATGGAGTAGAAAAGGACACAAGGGACCACGGAGATGGATCACGGGTGAACTGGTAGTGGGTTACTCAAGGGGAATACAAAATGTAAATGATATAAATAACAGTAAAAATATATATTATTAAAAAAATTAAATCAAAAAAGATAAAAAGAATATTATTTTATAACATTTATAAGCTGCACAATAAAGTTTCCATAGCAGAAATAAATATATAAGGTAGAAGTCAATTTGTAGAATACAGGCAGTATCATGATGTAGGGATTGTGGGGTTAGCAACATAATTTATTACAGTGCAGGGGAAAGGTGAGCATACCAACATTCTTACTTGTAACTCCTCTCCTGCATGGAGGAACAACTATACTTCTGAGCTGCCATTTGTAATTCAGGTTGGCACCAATCAAATAAATGATTGAATGAAGAAATAAATCAGAGTGAAGAGACAAATTTTCCTTGCTGAAGAATTCCAAGTAACATATGTAGATACTTATCCAACCATAAGGTAAATACTCCATCATCCCCAGAGTTTAGGCTAGATTTAGTGACTCAGTTCCAAAGAATACAACATGAAAAAAAGGGAAGAATTAGTTAACAGTGGAAAAATTTAATGAACATCACCTTAAACAAGTGATCAAGTTTAACATGATGTGGGATGTCATGTGGATGTCATATATATGATATGTCCTCTATAATGCGGTAACTTAGTTTTTCTCTGTGTTCTTCCTCCCCAAAACTCTATAACACGAGGCTAAGCATAAGAAAGACATAGCACAAAATCAAATTGAAGAATATTGAGCAATACTCCTCAAAATAAAAAAAATTTTCGCAAACTAAGGTAAAATATAAACAAAAATGGCAATAAAATGCAATGCGGGATCATGGATTGGCTTCTGAAACAAAAAGAATTAATTAGAAAAGGTAAAATCTAAATAAAGTGTGTTGTGTAGCTGATAATGATGTACAAATGTTGTTTTCTTAATTTCAACAGCCGCCCTATTAGTAGCAGATACTGGGTGAGGAATATATGGCAAATCATTATAATATTTGTCCACCTTTTCTTCCATCTAAAATTATCCCAGAATAGTTTATTTTAAAATACAGGATTAGTACTTGCCAATGTACAATAATATTGTTAATATCATTCTCATTACTAGGGATATGTAGTAAATAGTACATGAGGATAAGAAAAACACTGATATGATTTATATGATTTATAAATAAAAAATGAAATAGTCTCTACATAGTGGAAATGCTAAAGGGTACTTAAATAAAAATAATGATCTTAGATTTAACTTTTTTAGACAAAAATTATCTTTTTATGCATAGAAAGGATTGTCTATATCCTAACAATGGCATAGAATATATATGAATCAGATATTTTTAAAGTATTTGTTGTAGGTTGTGTTCCCTAGGAAGTGGACACTGAAATGGAAATTAATGGACCATATTTTTATTATAGTGTATTCCCCTGATTAATAGATATGAAAGTGAGGAAAAATAAGCAGAATTGGGCAGAGAGGAAAGGTGAACAGTGATAGAGTCCTAAGGACAACCATGACTAAGCTCACAGAGAATATCTGAAAATATTCCTTCAGAGTTTTCCCTGACCAAGCTATAATATTGTCTCTAGATCAATTGCTGAATGTAGGCTGAGCTGGGGAAGGGGTGTGATCTTAGCTGAGATGATCCATGACACAACTAATAACTGAAGGCTTTTTAGATAGCACCCCTTGCACCTTCACTGAAGCAACCATTCACTTTCAGAAGAAAAAAAAAAACAAAACACGAGTGATATAGAAAATATTTGACAGATAATGTAAAATCTTCATTTTTTTAACAATATAAATTGATCCGTCTTATAGCCTTTTGAGTCTATGTTTCCCTAGTCTGAAGTTTTTAGAGGGCTATAAAATAAAGCATGGAGCTCTATAATCCATTTTCAAACCCTTGAAGGAGAAAACATTCATAACAATCCCTCCTAACAATTATTTTTAGAAGATCACAGGTTAACCACACATGAACAAGTCACTCTAAGTCTTGTTTTAATAAATACCTCAAAGAAGTCAGAATAGGTTACCAAATTTAGAGAAAATTCATAAAAACTTATTAAAAACCTATACAAATTTGAAGTTTAGTTTCATATTTACAAAAAAACCCACTATATTTCTAACAGTCACCATGCAAGCTCTCTATTTTAAAAGTGCCAGAATTTTTTCCCAATAGAGATCTAGAATCTTGATTCATTGTAAACTATCTGATCCAGCATATTATTTGCCGAGGCTTCAGGAGAAGCTCACTTCCTTATACATCTACATAGGTCAAAGACAGAATGTGGGATGGGATGGGGGAACAATTCATATCATCACCTCTTTTCTAATCCACTGACTATGCACTACAGTCCCGTGTACTCTGAAATTTCACTCAGACCCAGTAGGAAGGAAAGCTGGGCTTGATTAGCACTATCTGCTCCAAAAGAAGGATGAGACATTTGACATAACTCTTGGTTATTGTAATAGGATCTTGCTGCTTCTACCTTTCCCACCATCATCTATTAATACTTAGTTAGATCATATAATTTCTCTTCTGAAAATACTTTAAATGGCCTTCCATAGCAACGAAAAAGATCCCATGCCCTCTGGCTCCCTTTGAATATATGATACCATCTCCTATTAGTTCTTCCTCTTACTAACTCCGGCATACTGGCCAATGGATTGTCTATTGAACACAACTAGAACACTCCTGTCCAAAGTCTTTTTTATTATAAAGTTCTGAAGATGCGTAAAGTGTACAGTTGGCCACTACCACCACAATCAAGATAGAACAGTTGCTTTACCACCCAAATTCCCCCTAGACCTTTTGTAGTTCATTCTTTCCCCACATACCCAGAAACTGGGAACTAGTGATTAATTTATTTCTCTATAGTTTTCTCTGTGTGATGTCATATAAGTAGAACCATACAGTATGCTACCTTTGACTCCTGCTTCTTTCACTTAGAGGAAAGTGTTTGATATACATCCTGATTACTGTATTTATCAGTAATTTATTGCATTTAATTCTGAGTATTGTTCCATTCCATTGTATAAATGAAGCAAAGTTTGTTTATCCATGTCCCAGCTGAACAATGTGTTTTCATGATTACTGATACTTGTGTGCAGATTTTTCTAAAAATTTAAGTTTGTATTTCACTTGAGTGAAAACTTAGGAGATTCTTGAGTTGTGTAGTAAGTTTATGTTTAATTATCTAAGTTATTTCCACTTGAAACAATATTTCCATTCAATGAATGTGAGTTTAGTTGTTCTACATCCTTGTACTTCGTCTTGTCGGCTTTTTAAGTCATTTGTTTATAGTAAAATCTCATTGTGGTTTTAATCTACATCTCCTGAATTGTTAATGATGGTGAGCATAATTTCATGTGCTTATTTTCTATTTTTATATATTCTTTGATTATTTTTTTAATCCTTGTCCATTTAATTGGGTTGTCGCTTTTTCCATTTATTGAGTTTTGAGAACTCGATCATTTGTGGATACAAGTCTTTTACCATATTTATGATTTGAAAATTATTTTCTCTTAGTCTTTTTTCATTCTCTTAAAAGCATCTTTTGAAGAGCATACATTCCTAACTTTGGTAAAGTCCAATTTATTGTTCTTTTTTTCCTTTTAAGGATTGAAATTTTGGGGCCTCTCTGGTGGCGCAGCATTTGAGCGCTGTGCTGTGGAGCTGTTGGCATCGCGCAATGCAAATTCAACACCCGGGCAGGGAGAGTCCCACATGGTGCGGCAGACCTCTCCTGCCTCACCCGCTGCTCCCCTCAGCAGTGTATTTCTGATCTGCCTGTTCTGCTCCCCACTCTGTCTCTAGTGAACCCTCTCGCCACCCCACACCTCTGGCCTGTACCCTAGCTTGCATGTATAAATAAATAAATCTTTAAAAAAAGGATTGAAATTTTGGTCTTATATCAGAGAAATATTTGCTTATATCAGTTCAAGTCATAAAGATTTTTTTCTCATTCTTAAGAGTTTTGATTAAGTTGAATTTTTATAAAAAATCATTTCTACTAGCTGAATGTGGCTTGTGGGTTGCATTTTGTGGCCTCTATTCTAAATTCTAATCTGTAAACTATCATAGGAACAAAGTATCTTTCAACAAGAAAGGCTATCATAAGAACAAAATATCTTTCAACAAGAAAAGAAAGGACTTTAAACATAGTGTATAATTTTTAATTTTGTAAGGTACATTAGAATAGTACCCCATTAAAATGACAGAATATGTACTTCATGTCATTATTTATCTATTGGGAAAGATACATTCAGAATCAGTATATATAAACTAAGCTAATTAATGAGCATTAAGAAAGAAAATTTCACATACCGATTTTTTTCTTTTTTATTACTGTTCATGTTTCAGTTTTAAATGATCATTTTATATTTATTATTTTATTGATAACTTATGTTTATTCTCCAAAATTTGAAAAATAATTTTCTGTGTACCCAATTTATATCTGTAAAAATCTTCTTTTATAAAGCATGTAGATTTAAAAATCATTCAGTGAAAGCATCTGTCACTACAGAAGTAATAGAAATAATGGCGTTTCTGATATTAGTTATATAGATACATGTTAAACAGGGGAGAAAAGATTGTAACTGCAATTAGGCAATAATTCCACTGTTCACAATCCTTACTATGGAGTTAATGACTAGCTCGAGGGGCCATGAAAAGCAGAGAGCGAATGATGTTTAATGATCCAACGCATTATTAAGAACCTAAAAAGGAACCACAATGTCAGGTATCATTGCCCTTATGAATGTCCACTGCTACAAGAATAACATGAAGCTATTTTCAGTTATATTTTGAAGTTAGTGTAATTTATTCAGTTGGAAAATAATCAAAAATATTTGTAGAACTCCGATCTGTCTGTTGGCATTTTTGTTCTTCACTTATAAAACAACCAGTTTCACTGGGATTAAAGTGTCACCCTTATAATTAAATTTTAGGTGACACAGCAAAATCAGTAATGAATCTGAGCTAGGAGAAACTTTACTTTCAAATGTTAAAGGACTAAAATTTAATTTTAAGTATGTTCCAGAGATCTGAAAGATATACCTTATTTGAGAGGACAAATAATAAGGAATTTAAAATGTAGACATTGCAAAGTGTAATGAATCAGACAGAGATAGCTAACCAGTCATAATATATTAGTCCCCTCCCTGCCTACCCCCAAATTCTCAGATATCTTCTCGGGGAGTGAAAGAAACAACTCTGCTTCAGTTTAGACTAGATTTGGAAGTGGATCAAAAAAGATAGTGCAATGTGTCTTGAAAGTGACATAATGATAAATATTGTAGTTCATTGTTCCAAGAATGGGAAGTTAAGATCTAAATTAGAATTTATAACCTATTATATACATTAGATATCATCATTTGTAAATGAATATTGAAAGGGGGTTGACCAAGCAATAGACAAAACATATTACATAAGCTGTAGGCCTACTGGTGCCCTAAAAATTAGATAAACCCTCGATGTCATATCAATTGGCATGAAGTGTATTAATTTCATATGATTCTCCTTTACTCCTATTTTATTTTCTTTTATTATTAAGATTCAGTCTGTTTAACAAAAACATCTATAATTTATTAATATTTATTTGAAAAATTCAAGACAGATTTGGAGACAGATGGAGACAGAACTGTACAAAGAAAATCATCACTAGAATACATAGTGGATGAGTATGAGCCTATAAGCCAGAACCATTCAAATTATTCAAATCAAGGCAGGGAACAAACGGGATGAAAGCTTTAATTCTCCTTTTACCGAAACTACCTGTAAATAATTTAGATGTATTGGATTAAAATTTTAATATTCAACATTATTTTTAAAATGAAGATTAAAAATAAAAGCAGAATGGGATAATTCACTTTATCAAGGCATTACTGATCCAGTAAAATATTTAATTTGTTATAAACCAAGACAGAGGTCTCTCAGAGTAAAAATATAAACTGTGAAGAGTTAAAAAATTTACATATTTGTATGGCAATCTAAAGATAATTATGGATGGACAGAAGATAACTTTAACAATTTTTGTATACCGATTGGCACTCTGGTTATTTGCATAGATGATTTATAACCTTATAGGTCTTATTATTCCAAGATCATTTTTTACTATAAAGAAAGTGAGGGTAAGAAATGCTTAAATAAATTGCTGATGGGCAAAGAGAATCAAAATTTGGTCCCAGACCTGTGTTGTCTTTTCCATTTCCACTGTATATTATCCCTATGCAGATGGCATGCTTGTGAGATAACACTTTAATTATTCCAGAAGATTATTACTCAGAAACTTAAGAGTATTTTCTGTTGACAATCAGAGGGAAAGCACAGGATGGATCTGTGAAATCAATATATCCATGAAATAACATACTTTTTTTCCCACAGGAAACCTTGTATGTATAAAGCATCCACTACTTTACACACTATTTTAAGGAGCTTATTGATATGAATTACCTAGTCCACAGAATGTTAAATGTGAAATATTAAAAATTAGATTGGGAATGTCGTGGAGAAACACACTGATGTTTGCAAGAAGTGACAGCTAATAGCAAGAAAGAAAACAAGAAAATGTTAGGATTCTAAGCCATAAAGATTCTAAGATTCCAGCACCCTGAGGTCATTGACACTAAGGACACATATCCTTGATAGTTTCTGATTGAATCACTTTACTGGAGCACAGCATGTAACTAACATTTATATTGATACTTGAGACACATGATGGAAAAGAGGAAGACAATGATAGCTAACCATTTATTGAAAACTTACCATGTACCAAATGCTTTTCTAAGTCTTCTTCACTTATTGACTCATTTTGACTTCACATTACCACTTATATGTGCACTCCTATCAGTACCACTTTAGAATGAGGAAATTGAACCTTAGAAGTTTCAAGTAAATTTCTTGAGGTGACATGGATAAGGACTCAATCTCAGTTTGACTGCACCCACAACACATGATCATTATTCGATACGACCAGTGTGACAGACTCTTGTGTAAAAGACTACATTTTTTAAAGATTTTCACTTAAAAACAGCTTTCAATTTTTCTGGCATTTAAAGGGGTACAGATTCACTTATTTGGAGACGCCATCTTATTTCTTTTCATATTTATATGTATAAAAATGGAGAAGAATAAAATACTGTTAAAACCTTCAGGTAGCTCCTAAGCTGAGTAGGGAAAACGGTTATATAGAGAAAGATTTTGTGCCATTTAATGGGTTCATCAATAGTGGTACCACAGACAAGAGGGTGCATAACTAAGACTGGGTATGAAGGAAGCCTGGGGAACATAGAAAGCTCCACTGAAGTAGAGAACTTTATTGGAACTCAATATATATACTCAGTCCCTGCAGTGCAAGAAAAGCAAGGTGGAGGGGTCTGTTTGGGCAGGGGGAGGACAGGTGTTCTGAGAAAGCCAGAAGAAGAAGTGGAGGCAAAAGAAGGGAAAGGTTGCTGTAGATGTCTATTCTCATGTAGGAATTGAAGAGTGAGATTAAACTAATTAAAAGAAAAATGTGGATTCTGACTATCTCTTTGCTTGGTTACTTAATTTGAGGTAAAATGGTTTTATTTGTTTCCTGTTGATTTTAGTATTCAGTGGTTGCACATAACATGATTATCCTTTATCCAGGAAAAGTTCCAGTTCAAATAATTTGTGGCAATATCCATTCACTTGTTGACCACTCTGTCAAATCCCTGGCCATTTCATGAAACAATGTGGTCATGTGAAGTATGGGGACTAAAAATAACTCAGTGCTAGTGGACACTGGCATTGAAATAAGCCCTGTGCCTATCCTGCTATTAAGTGTTTAGGTTTCAGGAACAGAAAACTCAACCTAATGTAAGTCAAGGCAAGGAAGGGAAGAGAAGATTTCCCAGGAAACTTTCATGGTAACCCAGTGAAAGAACTGACAGTGACAGGAAGAGAGTTATTTCGAGGGCTGGGATGCCTCCCATCTTCATCTATATTTCTCTGAGTTAGCTTCAGTTCTCTTTGTCTCTCTGTGTCAGTGACTGTACACTGTGTCCATGTCTGTCTGTTGGTCTGTGCCTCTATTTTTGTCTGTCATTTTTTGTGTGTCATTTTCTTTGTGGTCACTCCGGCTGGATACTTCTGTGTGAGAGTGTGTTTTCTCTTTCTCTCCATGGCTCTATTCCTCTGTATTTCACTCCATACGCCTCTCTCCCCTTTGTTTATTTCTTCTGTATCCCCCCTCCCATCTTCCTCCCACCTTTGCTCCCAGTTTTTAGGCTGTGTCTCTGTTTCTGTCATTCTGTGTATCCATTATTTCTGTCTCTGTGTTTCTGTGTATCTCTATGTATCTTTTAACCTATCTCTGAATATATTTTTCTCTAAACATCTCTGTTTCTCTGAGTATTTCTCTAAATCTATATTTGTGTGTTTGCATCTTTCATTCATGATCATGAACATACATACCTGTGTATCTGTTTCATGTTTCTTTATAAAATGGCACCAGAATCACTACTTATTTTATGAAGAGAAAGACCAGAAATATAAACTTTCTATAGTCAATTGCTTATTTCTATTCAATTCAAATTTCTCAAAAAAGTTATTATTATAAATGTGTTTCATCTTCTTCAGGAAGCTCCCACCAGGCATATAATATTAGCCATTTCATGATGGATAAGCCATATTTACTTTTGGCTTAGTAAAGAGGTGGTTATGGGATATGGTCATTTTGCACACTGATGACTTAGCAAAAAACAATGGAAAAGAGTAGATTCTCTGTTTGGGAATCATGTGGCAAGTTTCCCAAAATATGCTCAGTGTCTCATCAAGTGAAAAACGCTACCTTTATTTCATTGAGGAAGAAGCTGATTCTCAAAGAGATTAACTGCTGCCAGAGTCACAAAGATGGAGAAGAAATTAAAACCCAGGTCTTTCTGAATCCAATAGCCAAGTTCTTTCCACTACATTATGTGTCTAAAATGAAATCATAAAACATGCCTAGTTTCTAGAAATTCTGCTGATGAGTTATGTTTAATAAATAATTCCTCTGAAGCTAAAACTTATTTCACTGGAGCATTATAGATGCAATCCAAGTAACAACACATGCTCCAGGCTTCTCAGGTCAACCTTTCATTTAATATCCAAATAAACATATTTGAATCCTCATCCCCTATTCCTTCAGAAATCAAATTCCTTCTTCAATATCACTGAGGATTTTCCTGAATGATCATCCCCACTCTATTTTTACATTCTCACTGACTTTTTTCATTAGTACGACCAAACGTCTACGTTGGTATATTCTCCATCAATTAATTTGTATTAAATTTGATTTAAAAACAAAACAACTCATTGTTTACTGAGTATTTTTAGTTCTCTTAAGTTTTGTACCCAGTAGGAATGCCTTACTCCTCCCTGTTGGCGCAACAGGTTAAGTGCAGTGCTGTCACCATAATCCCAGACACAATGGCCACTTAGCTTAGCCACAGAAACAACAACAGAAAGATGGCAGTCAGTGGCCACTTAAATAGGAGACACCTGCCTGATCTTCCTTCATCTATCTGTCTGTCATCTATCACCTATCTCATCTATTATCTATCAATCATGTATCATCAATCTATCATCTATCTATCTATCCATCCATGCATCCATCTATCCATCATGTTCCTAAACTTCAACACATCTGAAGAATCAGAACTTAGGAGAGAAAGAGGGAGCAGGTCTCCCTGAGGCTGACCTCTTCAAGGTGAAGAAGAGATAGAAAGAGGAAAATATTGACATCTGCACCCCCCTTACTCCATATTTCAGTTTCCTGTAAGTACAAAATCCTGGCTAGCAATGGGAGAGAGAAAGATTGGAGGCAGCTATAAACTGGTCTTAATGAGCTTTTAATAACCACACATGACTGGGAGTCGTGTAATCTACTCAAATGTCATTATAGGACAGGAAAAGGAGATGCAACATAGCTCTGGTGCAGGCAGAGACGGAGCAAAAACACAAAGCCATTGCACATTCACACCCCACAAAGTTAAAACTATTGAATAAGTTGGTTAGAGTGAGTGATAAACAATATGCCATTTCATCGTCTATCGATAACTTAATATAGTACTAGTCATATAACCTGAACCACAAATACTACTGCTTTTACTTGACCTGATTCAGAAATAATCAATAAAAATTTGTGGTCATCAGAAAAATTTTTCTTTTGAATTACAAAGTGGCAAGTAGGGAAAGGGGATACACTAGAATAGTCCAGGTGTGTTCTTCAGAATAGCCACAATCAGGCACAGGACAGAGAGTGCCATGAGGGGAAAGCAAGCAAAGAGCAGAACAAAATCTCAGGTGATCACTGTCTCTAGTCCCCTTCTTTCATGCAGGCAAGAATCTGTAACATTGTGACAACATACTGTAAATAAAAAAAAAGATGGCTCAGGCCTCCCTGTTGGCGCAACAGGTTAAGTGCAGTGCTGTGGAGCTGTCCTCAGGGGCAGCTGCAGTAGGTGTTCGATGCCTGGGCAGGGGGATGCCCTCACGGTGCAGCAGACCTCTCCTGTCTCGCCTGCTGCTCCCCTCAGCAGTGTATTTCTGATCTGCCTGTTCTGCTCCCCACTCTGTCTCTGGTGAATCCTCTCACCAACCCACACCCTGGCCTGCACCCCAGCTTGTATACATACATAATAAAAAATAAAAGATAGAAAAAATAAAACAGAAAAAAATATGAAAAATTAAAAAAAAAAGACGGCTTGAGAATTTCCTAATGCTTGGAAAGTCTATGTGGGACTCATCCCACCAAAACCCGGCTTTTCTTGTAATTCAGTTAATACTGCTGAGAGAATTTTTTCTTATTTTGTATGAAATTATATTGGAATATTAAAACAATAAAATCGATTAACAAAGTACATATGGGAAAATATACTATGAGGTACAACTAATACCGCATACTAATCGTATGGCTCTGCCCTTTTTTCCACAGGCTAAACTAACTGAATCATATCTCACAAAGTTTGTTTTAATGATACAGCATTTGGCAAGGCTACATTAAAGAAAAATGACTATTCAAATATATTGTACTTTCAAAGACCATATTCTATATTGGAAGTTTGAGTGTGGTATCAAGAAAATTCATGTACCTCAAGTGAAAACTAAATATGAATTTTAAAAAAATACATTAAGTAATACAAGATCCATTTGGATTCCCTCCCGTTCCTGAAATCACTACAAGAGGAATTAATTTTTAAATCTCAGTAAAGAGGCAGACATCAGATGAGTCTATTTGATATATAACCATATTTCTTTGTGTAACTTATGTTTTTATAGTTTTCCCTGAAAAGAGATTTTACATTAAAAGTTTTCTGAAAACAAATTTTAAAATTTTGCTCATAAAGATAAAATTTTAAAATTTTGCTCATGAGCTCATTTGGAATACAATTATTTGGAAATTTGCAACGAAAGGTAAAGTGAACTGAAAGTATTTCTCATTTTGAAACCGGACCATAAATTCCCCCATTTTTATAGTCTATGCCCATGAGTTTTGGAGGTCTTTAGGAAAGGTTAGAATGCTATGGCAAATATGTTTCTACTTGGGGGAACTAAGAATAGTGAAGAATAAATTTGGAAGTATCTAGGTGGCTCGCAAAGCATAGAAAATTGTAATTAAGGATGATCAATTAGGCACAGGCTTTTTCAGGTTTTCTTTGGAAACGAGCCCATCTTTCTAATTGTTCCCCCTTTCTGGGTTTCTAGACACGCAGACACTGGTTTCATGACCATATTATCAATGGCGGAATTGGATCAATCACTTCTCAGTGCATGTGGTTGGATGGGGCTGAGCTTCCTGGTCTCAGGGTGAGACACGACCTAGGTCTAACTACTACTTCTGTTCTAGCTATAGTAGTAATTGATTTAAAGCGGAGTCTGTGCCTATCCTGGTCAATAAAAGACACAATTAGGAAATAAGTTTTTCTTTGGAATTACTAAGTGTAAAGAAAATACATACCTAGGTTTTCTGACAGATATCTGTGGGTTCCTACAAGCTGGCTACTACTGGCCACTCATGGGCAATGGTGACCAATTTGCTATCTACAAGTCACAGCAGAGCATTCCCTGACTACCTGCAGAGTATAACTCCCATCACAAGGCAGGCCTGGGGACGCCTAGGCCGCTGTTGACCTGATTACGTGACTGTCTTCATGGTGGTCGCAGATAACTCTGCCTGAGATTACATCACACTTTGTTGAGGCAAATGTCTCTTGAATTATGGTCACAATGTCCCCTTCCTAGTCCCTCGTAAAACTTTGTCCCCAATCCCTACCTGACCCTTCAGACCTTATTCCTCATACCATTGTCTCATGAACAGCATTTACTAGCCTGTGTGGTTTCAACAAATGGCACAAGAACTTCTGCTCCAGTAGCAGAGTCTTGGCTTACATACCTGCTCCACGACTGTTGTGTCCCTCATCAAGTTCCCTCCGAAAGCAGCAACAAAGTTCCTGTCACAACAGATATCTTTGTTACTACATGGCAGCAAGCTGCCTAAGCATGAAGCCAACAAGAGAAGCAGAGAGCCAAAGGATGGAGAGATTCATCCTGCTCACCTCATTCCGTTCACTCATTTTTCAGTGACATAAGACAACAAAGTCCTCCTGTGAGTATTCGGGTGTGCAAATCAGCTTGAACTAAATTGAACTTGGTCTTTCACTTGTTGCCAGAAGAATCCTAACTGATACAACTATAGCATGCCAACTATAAATCATCTCTCTGTGATGACTTCATATATATCTCTTAGCTCCAACACTCTTTGGCTCTAGGATCAAGAATAACACTGGTCAACAGTGAGATCGTTACTGACTTAAAAAGGCCCTAATCTTTAGTATCTTGGAGTGCTGAACATGAATATAACCCTGAAAATTTTTTATTAGCTCTCATTTTGAAGATATTTCATATAATTCATTTTCTATGTTTCACCGTGTAAATTTAGCCAGTAGGACTGCAACAACATCCTAAATCAGCCTAGAATGATGTAATACTGTATCACATTGCATAATACCATCATGCCCACATCATCCAGAGTCGATTGCATCATTTTCTGATGCAATGCACTACTACTGCCAGGCGACTGCTGAAGTCAGCTGACGTCAGCAGTGCACTATAGAAAGCCCTGTCAGAAAGGTTCAGCATTGAAAATATTTCAGACTTTGTGCAAGACAGTTGAAGCTACTGTTCCATAGATCTGTTATTATTTTATCCATTTAGCCACAATACAAAATAGTAATGCATCAAAAGTGTGTTAATAGCATGGACAATTTCTGCTCTATTTGTGGGGAAGTAACATTTGCCAAACAGAAGAAAAGGATCATTTCTTAAGTGAAGAAGGCTTCTCATCTTTACTTCGGATGCAAGGTTGGTGACCAAGATAAGCCTTGGGCCCTGCATATATGTTGTGCTACATGTACAACACAGATTTCACAGTGGTTCAGTGGCAAAAGACCATCAATGCTGTTTGCAGTCCCCATGGTGTGGAGAGAGCCAAGCAACCACGTAAAAGACTGATCCTTCTGCTTGGTTCCTCCTCTTTTGGCAGAATAACAAAGCAAAAGAAGTCGAGAATAGTCTACCTGAACATTAAGTCTGTACTGAGACCAGTTCCACATGGTGAGGGACTTCCTATTCCAGAATCTCCAGCAGAATATTCTCTTGATTCATCTGATGAGGACAAGGGTGAGCTGACCTGTTCTTCTCCTGTTCCATCAGCATGCAGTGATCCAGATTTTCACTGTGGTGCATCATCAACCCCACACAGACTAACATAGGAAGAACTCAATGACCTGTTTCAGGATTTGGACTTATCCAAGAATGAGGCAGAATTGGATCAAGACTCCAACAATGGGATCTTCTAGAAGAAGATGTCACAATTACTTTATATTGAAAGTGCCACCAGCAGTTGGAGCCTTTCTTCAGAAAGGACTCTGGTATTCTGTTCCGATATTGAGGGCCTCATGAATGCCTTAAAAATCACTCATGACCCACAAGAATGGAGACTATTTCTAGACTCTTTGAAACTGAGTCTTAAGGCTGTGCTTTGGCACAATGCAAACCATCTTCCATCTATTCTATTCCTGAACAGCTGTACAAGAGACAAGCAAAGAAATCTAAGAAGTAGTCTATGACTTGATTTTTTACAGGTATTTACTGTAGGCCTATTGCTATTGGCATGCATTTTATGATGTAAACATCCATTTATTGCAGATCACAAAAAAACTAGAGCCAAAATTAGAATTTCACTGTCATATTTGTGTTGAGCACATACAAGTTGATAGGAAATGACTAATTTTATTTCAGTAACATGACTTTAGTAAAAATTTGTTGAACAGTGTGTATCATTTCCAGAAAATTATTCTATGTTGTAAAAACCCTTCCATGTGAATCCTTCATTTGTTAATTGATTTTCATGACACAGTTCCCTCACTGCTGTAAACTTTTTACTTTAGAGGTTCATCTTGGGTAGGGCTTTCTTCTGTCCTTTAAAAATTTTTGGCAAGCATGTTTTTCTCCCTACTCTGATCTCTTAATGTCTTGAAATACAACATTAGCCCTGACTAAGGGTGTCATGCTACTCCGATGAAAACTAGATCTCAACCAGGTATTAGGCTGTGAAATAAGTCAGACAAAGACAAATACTGTACAATTTCACTAGTATGAGGAACATAAAGAAACAAAGACAAACTTAGATACAGACAACAGATTGATGATTACCAGTGGGGAAGGAGTTTGGGATGGGGAGAAAAAACAGGTAAAGGGGGTTAATTCTATGGTTGTGGATGGAAGTTTGACTTTGGCGGTGATCGTGATGTAGTATATAAAAATGTCAAATTATGATGCTATCTACCTGAAATTTATATAATATTATAACTTAGTATTGCTTCAACAAAAATTTTTTAAAAATAATCTCAACTTATTGGCTGGAGACCTCTCATCTTGGGGGAAAATCACAAAACTGGTTCAAGTGAAACTGGTGACTTGCCTCTTCTGGCAACTGATTGATATTGGTTACAATCACTGGCAGTGACCCCAGAATTTTAACTATGTTTTGAGGAGGTGCGGGAGGCTGCACTCCAGGTATTTAGCTTCCAGATAACCCAGGCAGCATGAGGAGGGTTCATTTTCTGTTAATCTACTGTAGCTGAGCTCTGTGCCATCTTTTTCTGCTTATAGCTTCCATGTCCAAAGGGTGCAAATATTGAAGAGATCCAACCTGTCCTTATTAATGTATGAAGTCTATTCTCTACCTTGCAGCCAGTATTCCTGTACAAATGTAATTCAGATCATGTCACTCTCCAAAGTTCTCACACTGGCCTACATGGTTCTACATGATCTTGCCTCCGGGGTATCTTTCTGATCTCATCTCCTACCACTTTTCCTTGTGTGTTTTGACCTCAAACCACACAGACATTGATGTCTTTTAAGTACACCAAGCACAACCCTATCACAGGGCTTTGAAATTGTACTTCTTTCTGTCCACTAATCTCTTCCCCAGATATTTGCATGGATTGAGCTCTTTTCACTTAGATGTCTGCCTAAGAGATCTGTCAAGTCAGAGAAACTTTCCTTGATCACTTAATTCTCTCACCCTGACTTATTCTTCCTTCATGGCTCATGTTATAATGAAACTTTGTTTTTGTTATCTGTCTCATCCATTTAAATGTCATCTCCATGAAAGCTAGAACTTCATTATAGTCACTCCTCTATTTTCAGCTCCTAAAAAAGTACTTGTTTCATAATAAAGGCTCAGTAAGTATTTGTTGAATGACTAAATGAAGTGCAAATGTAATCATCAATGTGATTATTTCCAATGCTTCATATTCAATGAAGACACTAATATTCACAGAGGTTATGTAACTTGCTTAAGGCTATACTGCTAATAAGTGACAATAGCTGTTAACTTTATACTGTGTTCCAGAAAACAAAGGTCACCAAAATTTGATTTTGATTAATGGGTTATTGTATGTATCCATAATCTCCTCATTTATGTTTTTCTTAATATATAAATTTCTTGTCAAAATTTTGCTGAAAACCCTACAACAGTCTCCCATTACACTTTGAATAAATCTAAACTTTCAGCATGGCCTTGAAGGACTTGCATGATCTTCAACCTCATCTGGTATCTGCCTTCCTTTGACTCCCAACATTCTAACCATATAGATCTTATTTCTCTTATTTATTGAGTTATAATTGACACAACATTAGTTTCAGTTGTATGACATAATGATCTAAAGTGGTACCTTTTAGTCCCATTATCCATTCCCCTTCTCCCTCTGCAACCAGCAATCTCAACAATCTTTACTGGATCTGCGAGGTTTGTTCTTTGATTCCACATATAAATAAGATCACATGGTATTCATCTTTCTCTGTCTGACTTCATTTAACATTAATGCTCTCAAGGTGCATCCACGTTGTTGCAAGTGGCAAGATCTCATTCTATTTTATGACTGAATAATATTCCATTGTACATATGTGTATAGCCATGCATTATGTAATGACAAGAACACATACTCAGACATGTATCATTAGGTGATTCTGCATTGTGCAAACATGATAGAATGTAATTATATAAACCGAGATGGAATAGCATACTACACACCTTGGATATAAGATTTAGGCTATTGTGACCACCATCATGTATCTAGTCTGTCCTTGACCACAATATAGTTATGTAATGTATGCTACAAATTCTTTTTCTAAAATTTCATTAAAAACATATTTCCCACTCCATCCCTTATATTCCCTTGACCTTTACTTTCTCTCCCTTCTCCCTTATCAGAAACCTTGCTTTATTTGTGTCCATCAGATTTTATGAATATTTTACTTTGTGAAATCATCCACTATATAAATTTCCAATATTTCTTTGTCATTCTGACTTCCTGTACTACACATAATTCCCTTGAATTCCTTCCATTTTGCTATACATGACAACATTTCACAATCCCTAGTAGCTGCATTGTATTCCATTCAGATACCACATCTTCTTCATCCAATCTTCTACCAAAGGGATGGAGGTTGTTTCCATGTCTATTGTAAATAGAGATGCAATAAACATTGCAGAGTTTTCTGAGTTGATGGTTTTACATTCTTTGGATAAATGTCCAAAAGAGGGATTGCTGGGTTATAACAGTACATCCAGATTGTGTTCCATAAGGGTTGAACAAGTTCACAATTACACCAACAATATAATAGGGTTCCTCTTTGCATATTCTCCAACACTTGTTGTTGGGGTCTTTTTAATGTGTCATTTCTCAAAGAAGTGAGATGGTACCTCATTGTGGTTTTCACCTCCATCTTTCTTATTGGAAACAATGATGAACAGGTTTTTTTTTAATATATCTATTGTCCTTCTGGATACCCTCTTTGGTGAATTGTTTATTCAGATGTGCTGCCCATTCATTAGTTGGGTTGCTTGTTTTTCTACCATTGAACTGCATACTATTTTATATATCTTGGATATTAAACTCTTGTTGGTTATGTAGTGTATACAAATTTTCTCCTATTTAGTATGATGTCTTTGTAATATACTTATATTTTCTTTCACTGATAAATTTCTTTATCCATTTATTCATCTATGGACAGGATGTCTCCGTATCTTGGCTATTGTAAATAATGCTACTATAAATATGAGTATATATACATCTTTTTGAGTTAGTGTTTTCATGTATGTTTCTTTGGATAGGTCTAGAACTGAAATTGCTGGGCCATATGATAATTCTAGTTTTAGTTTTATGAAGAACCTCCATACTCTTTTCCAGGAATAACTGAACCAATTGAAATTCCCACCAACAGTCCTCAGGGTTGCCGTTTCTCTCCATCCTTGTCAACTCTTATAGTTTCTTGTCTTTTGATTAATAGCCATTCTAATATGTATAAAGTGATATCTCATTGTGCTTTTAATTTGCCTTTCCTTGATGATTAATGAGGTTCAGCATCTTTTCATGTACCTGTTGTCCATCTTTCTGTCTTCTTTGGAAAAAAATCTATTCAGATCTTCAGTCCATTTTTTAATCAGGATTCTATTTTGTTTTACTATTGAGTTGTATGACTTTGTTTATATGTTTTGGATATTAATATCTTATCAAATATATGATTTACAAATATTTTCTCTCATTCAGTAAAATGCCTTTCCAATTTATCAATGATTGGCTTTGCTGTGCAGAAGTTCTTTTTTTTTTTGTCTGATGTAGTTCCACTAGTTTATTTTTGCTTCTGTTGCCTTTGCTTTTGGAGAAAGAGACAAAATATCATCACCATGGCATGTTAAGGAGCTTCTTTTCTTCAAGGAGTGTTATGGTTTCAGGTTATACATTTAAATTTTTAATCCATTATTTTAGTTAAATATTTTTGTATGGTGTAAGATAGTGATCCAGTTTCATTCTTTTATATATGGCTGTCTATTCTTACCCAACTCCATTTATTGAAGAGATCGTCCTTTGCTCATTGTATATTCTTGGTTCCTTTGTCATAATTTAATTGATCATAGTTGTGTGGGTTTATTTCTGGACTTTCTATTTTGTTTCATGATCTATGTGTCTACTTTTGTGCCAGTGCAAAAGTGGCTTTGAATACCATAGCTTTGTAATATAGGTTGAAATCAGGGAGAGTGATACCTCTGGCTTGTTCTTCTTTCTCAAGTTTATTATGGCCACTACAGATTTTTTTGTGGTTATCTGTAAATTTTAGTATTGTTTGAGCTATCTGTGAAAATGCCACTGGAGTTTTAATAAAGGTTGCATTGAATCTATAGATCTGAGTAGTATAGATATTTTAACAATATTAACTTTTATAATCCTTAAGCACAAAACATATTTCCATTTTTTATGTCTTCGATATCTTTCATTAATGTCTTATATTTTTTGGTGTACAGGTCCATCACCTTGGCTAAATTTATTCCTATATATATTTTTGGATGTTATTTGAATGCAATTGTTTTCTAAATTTCTCTTTCTGATGGATTGATATTAGTGTATAGAAATGCAATGGATTATTTTTATATATGACTTTGTATCCCATAGTTTTACTGTATTATTTTATTAGTTCTAACAGCTTTTTGGTGAAGATGTTTGGATATCTTTTATTTCTTTTTTTTGCCTAATTACTCAGGCTAGGACTTCTAATACAATGCTGAACAAAAGTAGGCACCCTTGAAATTCCTGATCTTAGAGGAGAAGCTTTCAGTTTTTCTTTCTTGAGTATGGTGTCAGCTGTGGACTTGTCATATACAGCCTTTATTGTTAATTTTATACCCTCTCTAATCACTTTGTTGAGAATTTTATCATAAATGGATGTTGAATTTTCTCTAATGTTTTTCTATATCTATTGAGCTGATCATATGATTTTTCCCTTCATTTTGTTAAAGTGGTATATCACATTGATTTATTTGCAGATATTGAACCATTCTTGCATCCCTGGATTAAATCCTACTTGATGCTGCTGTATGATTTTTTTTTAACATATCAATGAATTCAGTTTGTTAGTATTTTGTTGAGAATTTTTTCTTCTATGTTCTTCAGGGATATCAGCCTGTAAATTTCCTTTCTTGTGGTCCTTTCAGAGTAATGGTGGCCTGAAAAATGAGTTTAGAAGTGTTCCCTCCGCTTCTGTTTTTTAGAAGAGATCTTGAAGTACTGATATTAATTACTCTTTTACTGTTTGGTAGAATTTACTAGTGAAGCTCTCTTCAGAACTTCGTTATTTTCTCTCAAACACTAAGTCCTTACCTCAACAAACTCCATATCAGATTTTTACATTTGTTATTTTTCTCCTCTTGAAAAACTTGTCTATGTTTTTTTCAAAACTAGTCTCATATTCAGATATTAGTTCAGAGGGAACTTCCATGATGATACTATTTAACCCTCCTAACCCCATTCTCATAATTTTCTAACTCAATAACCTGTTTTATTTTCCTCAGGCATTATGGCCACTAAAGATTTTTTTGTGGTTATCTGTAAATTTTAGTATTGTTTGAGCTATCTGTGAAAATGCCATTGGAGTTTTAGAATCATCTTTTATTTTAGAATAAAATAATGCTATTTAGAATCATCTTTTATTTTTATTCATTTAGTTTGTTCTTCCCCTGTTTTCATGATATTGTAAGCTCTCTAATGATAGTAACATTACCTCTTATTGTTATGTCCCCAGCATCTAGGGTAGTGACTGACACAAAGGAGGCACTATAAATAATTATTGGGTTATAATGACAGTAATCACTTTCTGTTGTACTTACCACATAACACATATTGTTTAAAGCCCTTAATCTATATCACTCCTCAAAAACACGATGAGTTTGATAGTTTTTAGATCCATTTTACAGTCAATGAAACTAAGAAACAGAGTCAATGACTGACCTAAGATCACAGAGCTCAAGAAGGCATGAGTTTATATCAAGTACTCAGGCAATTTATTTCAAGGACTAATGCTTTTAACCTCAATTCAAAATGAGGAAAAAGAACTTAATAAAAAATTAAGGTAAATCATCTCAGAATTGTATCATCCCTCCATTTTTTCCCACCTAAGTGATGGAACATACTTAACAGTTGGTAGAATAAATAAATTCTGAGTATAGAGGAAAGTATACTGGAGGACATTAGAATTGAGCTTCACTTAGGTTTGCCCATAAAAATTGTCAAGATTCCATAATTTCTCAATTTATAAATCAATCTTACGCTGAAAAATAGGGAAAATCAGAAATCTGGCTATTCTAGTATAGCAATCTACATATGAAATGTTTTTCTTTTTTTCTTTTCAGAGATTTCAGTTAGACAATGTCACTTTTATGTCTATTTCTAATATGATAATCCTAGATTTGACCTTCTCTCTTATTGTAATTTATTAAATGCTATATAGAGTAACCAAGACATTATCTTACCCTGAAATTTGTAACCGTTTCCCACTGAATATTACCCATGGGTAATATTGGTTTTATGCCAAACTTGCTTTCCTAGTTCTTTACATGCATGCATAACTTCCCACATAAAGAAGGGTGAATTCTCACTATGCTTCGCTTAGTCATGAGTCAACTAATTTCACATTCTGGCAAATGCATCTTTATGTCTGATACCAATTACTCCATTAACTAAGATCTACTGGTTGCAAGTAGCAAAACCAAACCAAACCAGATTAGGCAACAGAGGGAACTAAAGTGTAGGGATGAGGAATTGTCTTGTAGAGCTGAAGGGATTATATAGTAGTTTCCCTTTATCTATAGTTCCATTTTCCATGGTTTCAGTTACCAGTGGTAAACCTCAGTAAGAAAATATTATGGATAATGAGATGTTTTGAAAGAGGAGGAAGGGAGAGAACACTGACATAACTTTTATTGCAGTATACCGTCATAGTTGTTCTATTTTATTATTGGTTATTATTGTTAATCTCTTACTATGTTTAACTTATAAATTTAATCTTTTCCTAGGTATTTATGTTTAGGTAAAAACTTGATAAACATAATATATGTACTATTCAGTTTCAGGTATCTACTGCGGGTCTTGAAACATATTTCCTTGGATAGCGCAGTGCTAACAATATTTACCTAAAGACGGGCAGATGGGACCAAAGATGAAAAAGACTTCAGGAAATACAACTGTTTTGTTTCTTCTTCTCTCTCCAGTTGGGCTTTTTCTGGTTCCATCCATTTCAGTAAAATATAGCTACCTTTTAACTCCTAATGCACATGCTACATTTCCAGCTAGAAACTGACTAATATATAAGTCCTAATTCCAATCTGGGGGGCATCTTGGAGAAATAGCCTTATCTGAGTAACTGTGATCTGGCCACCAAATCGAGTTCAATTAGACACAATGAGGAACACAATATCACAATGTTAAATAAATGGTTCCTAGGAGCCCATACCTGTGTATTAGCAGTGGGAGTAGAAGCAAACTTTTCCCAGAGAAAGATAGATGGACTGAGCAGGCATGTAATACCCAACTATCTTAATCATCTTAGTTTTAAGTTACATACCTTATTTAGAATAAAATAACACGATAGGTTTCCAGACTAATAACATGGGTACATTAGGTTATGATTAATACCATAAAGGTTTTCTTATAAATTGTTAACTATATTCAAGATATAATGCATTTTACAACTTTCCAAGACTTCATGTATTTTACAAAATGAAATGCTTCTTTAGAGAGCTATAGAAAGCGGCATTAATGATCAATTTTCTAAGGAATGAGAAAATACTTTATATTATATTGAATCTCTAATTTTTCAAACATAGTTTTACTTTAGTTGAATGACACAATATTTCAAAATGAGTAATTTATTGTTGTTTATTTTTTTCAAGTAGAGGCAATATCTAGATTGGAGTATAGTTTGGGCAATTGTTGCAGGAATCAGAATACACTATCAAGCAAGTTGTTCTTGTTGATTTTATTATGCCTATGTTATGCATCTCATTTTCTCCTCAGTTGTTTGAATAATTTTATGTAAATCAGCATTCTTTATTCATCCTCAAATTCTCATTTTCAAGTCCAAGTCTGTATTTTGGAACAAGCAGAGCTTTTGTAAGCTTTCAGGAGAAAGCTGAGATACATATATGATTTCAGGAACTACCTAAATATAGATAGTTCTTAGATATACATCTCCAGTGCTAACCTCTCTTCCTCTGTTTTGTCCTATATTAGTCATCCATATGACATATCTCTGTGGAATCTAAATGATACCTCAAATTTAATATACCCCCCCAACCTCCCGCCAAAATTTAACCGCTTACTAATTTTCTCATTATAAAATTTGGTTCCACCAATCTCCCAGCTTCCCAAATATTTATACTATGCTTCAGCTTTCACACTATCAAGATCTGTCCACTTCTCCCCTTGAAATATATTTTGGCTTCTGGCTCCCATACTACATTCGTGTCACCACTTTGGTCTTTATCATTCAAATTTTAGATCACAGCAGTAAGGTGATCCTCAGCATCTTTTCATTCTGTGCTATATAGTTGTGAAAAACATCTTTAGCAAATCAAAATTTTATCGGATTTCATTTCCATTATGTTGAACATAAAATGTAATGATAATAATTATTAATATTATGTAAATTAACACTTTCACAACAGTTAACCATGTTCTAGGTCCTCTTTGAAATGCTTTACATGTAGGGATTCCTTTAATTTTCAACAACCGTAAAGTAAGTTACTGCTATTTTTCTCAATTTACAGACAAAGGAGGTACAGAGAGGTTAAGGAACTTGCTAAGATTTCAAATCCAGTTAAGATGTCCTGAATTTATCTATCAAACTCTACTCTTATTATTTTTAACCACTTACCACATTTGTTCCCCATGCCTCCTTACTGATTTTATTGCTTTAAGAGTAAATGCAGGTCCCACTGAAAGGCTACTCAAATGGAAGTGTCCATCAGTAAAACCAGAAAAAGTAAATGGAATATATGACCCACCCAAATTGTTTAAAATACATGCACACATGCACTTACTCTAAGGGCAATAACATTTTTGCTGATTTCTAAATCAGTTAGATATGCCAATATGTTTTCAATTTTTGGCCACGGCAAATCTATGCCTCATTTAAAGGGAAAGGAAAATACTAGATGACACAGACTCAGAAACAGGGAGCTTTACTTGGCGGATGTTGATGTGGCCTTAACCTCTCCAGCTTTAGCGGCTGGACTCAGACACTGTAATGACTGCTGTCACTGTCCAATTTGTGACTAATCCAAACTGCCTCTTGTTTTGGGGGGAAACCAGTCATCTGTGAAGTAAGTGAAAGTTCTCATTTGCAAGGACCTAGCTCTGCCAGCTTACCTAGAGAAAGCTGTCAAAAGTCAAACTCCTACACCAACCCCTGCCAGAGTCAGCACTGCCAGCACAGATGAGACCTTACTTAGCTCTCTGCATCCGCTTTGTGCCTCCTGTCACTTCTAAGAAATGTTGGCTTTCTTACCAAGTAGGAATACAGGAGATTAGATATTATCTGAATTCCTGAAGAGAAATAATATAATATAGGAAGGAGGATAAATAAAAAGCAGACACGGAACAAGCAGAACTAGGTTTGATTTTAAGGCTTTTCTATTAATTGTCTCTAAGACAAAGAACAAGATGCATAATTTTCCTTAGACTCATGAACTCATCTGTAAAATGGGAGTAGGTTCTAACTCATGAAATGCTATCGAGATTAAGAGGCATAACATGTGTAAAGTATCTTGCACAGTAGCTGGAATTCAACAGATGAAGGATATTACATACAAAATATACATTTTAAAAACCTTTGTGAAACTTCTGTTTTCCATGTGGGGTGTTAAAAACCTGGGAAAAACATCACTTATATCCTTCTAACACCACTAAAACAGTTAGAAATATACAAATGGCCTTGATTCAATCAGAAAGCTGAGGTCCCAGTTCAACCAGTTAAAACAAAGTCTAGTCATACATTTTCATGAGTAGACAGGACACAAATATTTTTATCTGTGGCAAATACAGTGAGACCCCAGAAAGAAGATTTCCACTAAAATTGCTGATCGGTGAAAGCCAAGTCTGGGTTAGCAAAAGAATATAGAACCCTTTGAGGACAAAGTGATAAGGGTATGTGCACAGATCCAACTGGGTTGGAATAGAAAGACTTCTCAAAGTAAAGGCCTGGAGGAGGAAAACAACAGGAAGAAACCCTGAGATCCTTCTCTCTCATCTAATAAAGACTCAGGTGATGGGAGGAAATGGTAAGAAATACTGCCAACCATAGGGCACGTTTTCTTTCTGGAAAATGTGGAAACATTTATGAGGGTCTGAGAATTTTCAAAGGAATAAATGTTTTTTGTGTATGTCTTAGTTGGATTGTTTTTTTTTAATTATTATTTAGTTTTGGGAGCCTTTTAAATACTTTGGATCAGAGTCATTTGTCAGACATGTGACTGGCAAATATTTTGTCTTGATCTGTGATGTATCTTATACTTTACCAGTGTTTTTCATAGAACACAATTTTAAAGTTTTTTTTTAAGTCACAATTCATCATTTTGCAACAACAGACTATAATGTTGGTGTCATGTCAAAAAATATTTGCCAAACTTCAACTCACAAAAATTTTTCCTAAGATTTCTTCTGTAACTTTTACAGTTTTACATTTTTCAGTTAGATCTGTGATTTAACATTTTAAGGTGTTGGCTTAAAGTTCAAGTTCAGGTCAGTGTTCTTTTTTTTTTTTGCATGTGGATTTCCAATTGTTCCAACACTTTTGTTGAAATGACTGTCACTGAATTGTGTGTGACTGTATCTTTTATGTCTATTTCTGAACTCTATTCCCTTCATCTGTGTGTCTCTACTTTTCCCAACATCATACTGTCTTTGTTACAGTATTTCTTTTAGTACATCTTGAAATCAGGTAGTTCTAGTTGTCAAACTTTGTTGCTCATTAAAAAAAAATTGTCTGTTCTATTTCTTTTCATTTCTCTGTAAATTTTAGAACTAGTTTATTAAAATCTGCCAAAAATTCCTTCTGAGATTTTGATTGGGACTGCACTGTATCTGCACATCAAGTTTGGGGGAATTAGCACCTAAATAATATTGAGTCTCATAACATATGAACATGGAATATATATCCATTCATTTAGATCTTTTTGTTTTTTAATCTAATACATGTAATTTTAGGCATAGCATTTACATCCTATTCTTATTTTGTTAGATATATAACTAGGGAAGGGTTTTATTTTTTGGTGTTACTGTAAGTGGTACTTTTTAAAAATTTTTCCATATGTTCACTGTTACTGAAAAATAATGCAATTGATTTTTGTATACAGACCTTGTGTCTTATAACCCTCCAGTTCCACTGTTTTTTTGTTGTTTTCTTTTGTTTTTATAAAGTCTTTGGGATTATTTCATGTAGAATATCATACTATTAGTATAAAGTTACATTTATTTCTAATTTCTATGCTATTTATTTATTTAGTGCTATTGCACAGGCTAGAATTTCTACTGCAATGTTGAATAACAGAAGGAGGGGAAAGCTTTGCCATTTCCGTAGTCTTGTTAGGAAGACAATCTTTCACATTAAGTAGGACATTATGTGTAAGCTTTTTATAGTGACCCTATATGATACTGTGATTTATAATAAGAAATATATATTTGGTTTTACTCTCCATTCTTGACACAGAGCTACTAATATCCTTGGGATTTTCTAAGCAGTAGCAGAGAGAGAGGAGTCATTTGCTATTAATACCAAGTCATTTTCAACAACATCAGAGTTTCTGTAAATGAGCTGACTATTTCAAAGCACTTAATATTAGCAGACAGACTGAAGAGCACCATTAGACCCCCAAACCTACAGGTGCTGAATAGGTTCTGCAATGCACTATATAAAGACCAAGCATACTCTTAGTCCATAAGACCTTCAACAGAAAAGAAACTTAACAGATTTAGTGTGGATAAAGACAAAAGAGAAGAAAGTAAACTCCCAAAGTAAATGCCCAGCCAAAAAGGGTTGGCCCAAAGTGGGGCCACTGAGGCCTGAAAGCTGCCACATGTCTAAGGCACCTTTTGATGAGGAAACAGGTGAAGGGGGAAAAGGGGCAAGTCTAGAAGGCGAAAGAGTAAAATCAAAGTACAAGTCAAGATAAAAGTTGCCATCGTCAGCCTCCCCCTGGGTCTCTCACCCACGTCTCTTTCAAGTGTCCCTTTCCATGTTCCCCAAGTCTCTGGTGCAAGTCCAAGGCTGAGAAGCAAGCATGGCTTCTTCTTCACATGTCTCCCTGTTCCACATGCCTCCTCCAGGACTTCAAGTCTTCTCTGAAGTCCGCTCTTCCCTCCTATCTCAGCTCCACCCTTCATTAGGTGAGGCAGGAAACACAGAACCTCCCCTTTTTAGATTACACTGTTACAAAAACAATCTATGATACAGGCTTCAAAGAGGTCTTTGTGGATTCTTCTCCCACAGCAAGGAAAACAAAAGAGAATATAAACAATTGGGACTATACATCAAGCTGAAAAGCTTCTGCACGGTGAAAGAAACTGTTACTAAAACATCCTCTTCTTGTACTATATCTTAGGAGAAAACCTTGCAGTTTTTCACCACTCAGTATGATGTTATCTGTGGTTTTGTCAATTATGGCCTCTACTATGTTGAGGTATGCTCACATATCCCTAGTATTTTATCATAAATAAATGATTTTATCATAAATAAATTGATGTTGAATGTTATCAGATACTTTCTTGGTGTTTAATTATTTGATCATATGGTTTTAATCTTTCCTTTATTGATGTGATAAATTGCATTGATTTTTCTTATATTGAACCATCCTGTGTCCCTTGTATAAATCCACTTGGTCAAGGGGCATAAGATTTTTTAATGCCTTGTTGAATTTAATTTGTTAATATTTTGTTGAAGATTTTTACCTCTATGTTCATTGGGGAAATTGATCTGTAATTTCTTTTTTGTTATGAATGTTCATAGTAATCTCTTATAAATCTTTTGAATTTCTGAGATGTCTATTATAACGTCTCCTCTTTCATTTCTGATTCTATTATTTGAGTTTTCTCCTTTGTGAGCCTAGCTATATGCTTTATTTTTTCAAAGAACCAGCCTTTGATTTAACTAATCTTTTGGGCTTTTAAAGTTTCTATTTCACTTATTTGTGCTCCAATTTACATTATTTCCTTCCTTTTACCAGCTTTTGGTTTTGAGTGTCCTTTTTCTACTCCCTTAAGGTGAGATATAAGATTATTTTTATTCTTTCTTATTTCTTGCTGTGGGCTTGTACTGCTGTATACTTACTTCCCTCTTAGTACTGCTCTTGCTGTGTCCCATAAGTTCTGGAAGATTTGTCCTCATTTGTTATTTATCTCAGGTATTTTTTAATTTCATCTGATTTTCTCATTAACCCAATAGTCATTCAGGGGCATGTTGTTCAGTCTCCACTTACTGCTTTTTGTGGTTGAGTTCCAATTTGGTACCATTGTCATCTGTAAGATGCTTGGGATGATTTCACGCTTTTTGAATTTATTGATACCTGTCTTGTGACACAATCTGTAGTAAATCCTGGAAACTGTCCCATGTACACTTGAAAAGAATGCTTATTCAGCTTTTTGGGGGTGAAGTTAGCTATAAATGTTTATTGAACCCATATGGTCTAATTATTTAACAACATTGTGTCCTTATCTATAAGTTCTCTGTTCTCTTCTCACTCTCTTCCATTTCTGGGATACCCATTATTCTTGCATTGCCTTTACTCCTGGAGTCAGAGTTGTTCAAGTGTTTATTTTGTTCCCTTTGTATTTCTCGTTCTTCTTCTACCTGATTTAAGGATTATCATCCTCTAGGTCACTGATTTCACCTTCCATTAGATCTATTCTGCTTTTATAGATTTTTCTGAAATTTTTTTCTCCTTTGTGTATCATTTTATATCCTGCATTTCTATTATTTTCTTATATAAAGCTTCAGTTTTGATCTTCAGTTCAATAATTTGTCAGGAAATTTCATGGTTTTTCTTAGTTTTCTTGTATGTGTTTGTTCAGCTTTTCTGTGTTTCCTGTTACTTTGAATTTCTTTATTACCACCATATAAATTCTGTATCTGATAGGTTGGGTTCTGGAGATTTGTTCTCTCCTTGTACTGTAGAATTCCCCTGGGGACTCAGGGTGCTGGTTGTTGTGTTTTTTCTTCTCCCCATTATTTACTTTCTTAAAATTAAAGTTGCAGAGCTTCCACTTTCCCAGTAGATGGTGATGCCTGACAGGGAGAACTGATCATTAGCTGGGTCTTCAGTGTGTGAGGTCTTCACAGAAAGGTCTGAGGCTTGTGGGAGCCGAGTGTTGTGCCAGCTTTGGCTCACGCCTGTGTCAGCAACACAGGCGCTCCTCTCAGGACCTCAGACAATGCCTCTGCATGTGCAGGCTTGGTCCCTTGTGCAACCTGGTGTGGCCCCTTCCAATATGTCCTCGCTAAATCTGCTCAGTCCCATATCCACTCACTCCCAAGGGGACTGGGTGGGGTCAGCCACGCCTTTCTCAACTTTGTTTTCCTTATGGGACCCGGTAGGCCTGAGTCCCCACAATACTAACACCCTTATACCTTGTGACCAGATTCACAGCACTCAGCTTTGCCTTCCCTGGGTACAGGTCATAAGTAACAAAAACAATGAAGATACTATATTTCTCAAGAGGCTTACATTACCTAATTATGCATTATGTAAAATAAACAAAGTTATTTATGTAGATTATTTTAAATAATCATGATAATGTTTTATTTACCTGGGCTCTGTGTTCTTGAAAGACTATGTTAGTCATACAAATCCTCTCTTTGTATTCCATAGGAACACTTACTTTAAAGAACCACATTTCCCATTGTGACTTTGGCAAAACTTCTGGAGAGAACCCTTATTTACCTAGGATAAATCTGACACACATATTCCAAATTCCCATAATTTTTTGCCTCATAAATTAACTAGTCAGTGAAAACAGAACATTTGTGAACCTGACTTAACCACATTTAAGTTTCTCTCCTCCTCACAGGAAATTTGACTTTGACTCACTCTCAGCTTGAGCCAAGATTATGATGTGGTATTAGGGCTGGTCAGAAAAGCAGAACCAATAGAATGTGTATTTTTATAGGAAGGACGAGATTTATCTTAAAGACTTTGCTCATTCAATTATGCAGGCTGGTAAATCCAAAATCTGTAGGGTGGGATGGCGAGCTGGACACTCAGAGGGAGATCTGACACTTCAGTTCACGGTTGAGTGCCTTATGCTAGAAGATTTGCCTCTTTCTTGGAGGAAGTCCATCCGCTGGAGCAGTCTGGTGCAGATAAGGGGCTGAACTCCACCCCCTGACCTTGGAACACTGCTTAAGCTGGAGGAGAATCTGCCCATTCAGTGCCCTGGACTGAAACCCACCCCTCACATTCTGAGCCAGGGGGCTGCTTGGAAGGGGGTGGAGATGAGAAGCCATTTGGGGGGAACCTTCAATAGGAAATGATGCATGTGCGCTCGCACTCTTTCTTGTTAGAGCTGCTGCAAAAAGCAGCTGCCCCGCTACCCAGCAAGTCTTTGCCTCCAACCCCCAGGTCAGGAGGAGCCACTGACCTCAGCATTGGCTGCTGCCTTCTGTAGCTGCAATGCTACTTGCTCCACTGATCAGTAACTGAACCTTCTCCCGCTCCCACTATCTTTCCTTTCAGTGAGAATAAATCCTTTTTACCTTTTTACTACATCAAAGGCCCTGCGTTTGTATTTGTGGCAGTGGGTTGCCAAACTCACAACAGGTGAGAGAGGTTCTGACATGGGGACAACTTTTATACCCTTTGCCTGGTAACAAGTGTTTGTTCTATTCAAGATTTCAACTTAGTGAATGATGCCCATCTGTATTATGAAAGACAGTCTGCTTCACTCAATGTCCACTACTTTAAATATTAATATCATTTAAACACAGTCTCAAGAAACATCCAGTATAATGTCTGACCACATTTCTTGGCAATGTGGTCCAGTTAAGTTGACATAAAAAATTAACCATTACCCCTTTCTTTAAAGATCTCTACTTAAAATTGACCACAAAGAAAGTCATTCTTTGATCAGCCATGGATCTCTGGTTCTTTCCAGTCTTGTTTTCTCCTCCACGTAGAAGAAAAGTCTTTTACTGTCTCACTTTTGAGAAGCTTGCAGATCTTATGGTCAAAGAATTCTCACTGCAATTGTCCACCTGCCCCTACTGTAACTGTGTTTTCGAATAACATTTTTCCTTTCTTAAGACCACATGTCTTTATTTGCTAATATTATGCAACACAGGAAAACATGTGAGTTCCAAATTAATGGTAGGGTTATGATTGTTTTATTTTGGGCATCCCTGACTATGCTCTCAGAGTAGACAGCGCCTTTATTGATTAAACAGAATTGCATAAAAGTAGATGGCAGAATGAAAGTCAAAGTTCTAATGATTTTCTGAGCTGAGTTACAAATAACCCCTAACTAGACTTGTGTACACTAAAGTTCTTTTTGAAATTTTCTTGACGGGAAATGAATATAAACTAGAATTAACCAATTTTAAGGCCTCTGCTGAGATTTATTCTTTGACAGTTGACAGAAATGCTCAGAAATTAGCATTTTGGTAAAACCTTTATTTAAGTTGCCTCTTAGCCAAAGAGGCTATCTGTACAAAGGGATTAACCTATTGACAATGACTTTCTAAATCCAAACCCATTGAATAACAAACACTGAATGTTTACCTTCCTAATGCACCACAATTCACTATGAAGCTGGCTTTCTTGAAAAGGTCAAAACACATGAAGAGCTGAATTTCAATAGGAAGACATACAGAAATGTGAAGCTGAATGGAATGGATTTGTTGAATATAAATAGAAAGTAAATTATATGAATCTGGGTCAATTAAGTGGATTACACCTCCCCTCCAAATAAAAAGCACAATTTTTCAGGTTATTTTATTTTTTTGAAAGGCATAAGTGCACTGTGAAGTATATTACTTATTCTCTTAAATAAAACACTTTATATGATTCCAAGGACCTCAATAACTACAGTACCACTCTTGCAAACCAAGTTATAAAAATTCACTACATGTAAAGACCAATAGCCTCTTTATGTATTGAATATTTCTAGATTATATATATTCTGATATACACTCCAGAGAAGTGATATTTTTGAACAGGTAGAACAGGCAAATAAGAGACTGATGAAAACCATAGAATTTGCTTTTGTCTTTTTTCTGGGAAACACCTTTCCTGATCAGATTTCTGTGGTTCTGCTAAAATTAATTTTTAGAATAGTAAATTGTGCATATACGCAGTATGAGTATTAAAGGGTACTCCTGACACATTTTTAAATAGTAGTCACTTGGACTCATAATAGGCACTGAAAATTTGGCAAAAATGGGTGATTTTTAACTTCTACAACTAGCTTCTGGTACAGAAACACTAGTGCTCCTTAGGGGAAAAAAAGGCACTTCAAGAACTGTAAACATGTCTGCTTCCTGTGACAATAAAAAACCTTGTAGTGCTTTTTCTACTCAGTGGTAACCGATTTAGTGCTTATGTGATAAGATCCAGAGCTCTGTCTTTGGATAGTAATTCCTCAAGAGTTTTACAGAATAGAAATCAGACTCAACCCTGCCCCCCTTGGTAGAGTCAATTGGGAGAATATAGTGTGGGTTGAATTATATATCTAGTTAATGCAATTATTTCTTCTTCCTGAAGCTATTGGATGTGCTAGTGTGGACAGCAGAGAACTCATATTCCACTGTAAAAAAAAAAAAAGACACCAATGAAATTAAAGACAGAGAAAGCTACATGTCACATTTACTAATCAAGTTGTTTATACCGCCTTTCACATATAAAGATGGTATCGCTGAACCACCCTGGCTAAGGTATACACTTTGAATTATTTTCTAGGTAAGGAGATATTCCTACAGAGCCCTCCCTTATGAACAGTGACACAGAGATTTGAAGGAACTTGATTGTATATAGAGAAGAATTTCTAATGCTGGAACAGGTATTTTTTGTTTTGTTTTTTAAGCAAACTAATTCACATAGGAAGCAAATGCAGAATTTTGATTTCTTTGACACTATGCTGTAGAATTAGCTAACTTGTTCAGACTGATGATTAATCATCTTCTGGACTTCTATTTATTTGGCTGTCTATATATTTTTAAATAAACTATTTTTTCTAGGTATGCCTTAACAGTATTATATATAGACTATCTGTATTATAGTATTTTAAATGATAGAACATTAAGTATGTTAAAATGATAAAATATTCATAAATGTTCTTAAAATATTTATAAAATTGAGTAGGACTTTAACTGCTTTTCTAACTGCTTTTCTAATTATTAAGTAACTTTGTATGAATCTTCAAAATTGTCATTTTTATTTCAATGATAAACCTGAGATATGTAGTAGTACAATTACACACACACACACACACACACACCACACAGCATTTTAGGGACTTCCTGGAACATTCACAAGTGGAGAACTAATTAGAAGAATTTTCCTTCAGGAGTTCTGATGTACTCAACTCCAGCCAAGGGTTTTGTGTGCATTATGTACTGTACCTAAGGGGGCGATAAATATGAAATGATGCACTGCCCAATTGGGTTCTTCTGTGGCAGATATTTTAAAGAAGAAAATGTAGCAGCTTTGGCTACATTGTTGAAATAAGTGGCAGTTTTGCTGACAAATCATCAGAAAATGCCAGCAACTGATAAGTCTGCCAGTACATAAAACATACATGAAATACACTTTCAGTAAAACTTTTATGAAATAAAAAAAATTCAGTTTAGCAATAAAGAAATAAATTTTCTTGAGACAAAAACTGGCAATCAGATTTATCCTCATCTACATACAATTGTTTAAAAGTCATTGCTACACTTTTGTGTACATACATAGGCATAGTATGTACATCTCCTAGGTGAGGTCATGAGCAACATAGACCCAAGTTCTTTTTTTATTTTTGGTTCCTACAGTTTCTGTTCCATTCAGATATTTTATTATGAAATCCTGACCAGCTTGGCACATTGGCCTGGTTTACAGTAATTGTAAGTGTGCCATTGAAGAATGTAGAAACAGTATGAGAAGGAACACAACAATGCAAGCATTAGGAATTGTAAAATTAATTTTTGAAATGATCAATTACTATAGGTCCAATCACAACTCTTTTTGAAACAACGGGATCTATCAGATCCAAAATAAAAACACATAACCCACTGAATCCCAGACAGTAGATGTTTCAAAGCAGAATTGCTATTGTTATTGTTAGCAATAGCTAATTGCTATTACTATTGTCATCCACCAGCCATTTATAAGAACTATCTTTGCCATCATACATGCCAACATATTTATTTCAGAGTAAGAAACTGATCTTACTCTTCAAACTTAGGGGAAAAGGACTGGAGCAGGTAACTTCTTCAAGATTAGATTATAAAATATACTCATCTCAAAACAAAGAATATCATGATTGTGACAAGTATAAACTATACATTTTAAGACTGCATTCAAAAGTATTTACTGACTGACTTCTGTGGTTATGGGTATGCATTTTGTTCATTTTTAGGAGTGCCAGTTGCTTTGCAATAAATTCTGTAAATTTTTTCTTGCTTTTTGATAAAAAAGTTATATAAGTAGCTAAATTCAAAATTGTTTTTATGCCGGCTGGTGACCTAGTGGCTGCATGACAAGATACACAAGTCTACAAAATTACTGAGTTAAATTACCCACATCACATAAAACATACAGTGTGATTCAGAGTATACACAAATTTTCTAAAGTGGGACCTAAAGGTAAGGAACCAACACATATTTCACATCATTTTTCTGCACTCAGTAGAACTGGAAAAGCATTGAGAGGCAGGGGACATTAATTCTAGTCTTGTCCTATTCTAGCTGAGTGAACTTCTTGGGAGTGTTAAACCAAATCCTCTAGGTCTCTATCCTAAGAGTGATTCAGAGGCTCTGCCTAGCATATTTCCATGTTAAATTCCATTAGACCTGGAGAGTTTTTTTATAACATGTTCACATCTTAGGCACTTCAGTTATATTTTGCTATAAACACACACACACAAACACACGCACACACACTCTTCTCAAAAATAAAGTGTGGCTTTTTCTATATTTTTCTGAGATTGTTTCTGTGAAAATCATCCTAACTACCTAAGGCTGGTCCCAGCCTGAGGTTAAAATAGAGAAAGATAATTTTTGTTCCCCTTGATATAGTTTCATTCTTGACATATCTGTCAAAGTGTTTCCACACAGTAGCCACAGGTTCAATTTCAGAACATGGACAGCTGATCTTTTAATCACAGTGAACTTAACAGAAAAAGCAACAATTCTCTTGTTTCCCTATGCTTCCCATAAAAAGAAGAATATAAAGAATGGATTAGGATTTCTTATTCCATATGTTCAACATCAGTCTTAAAATACTTAGAATTGATACATGAAGTATAGTTAACATTTATACTTAATCAAGAGAATATATTTGACTAAAGCAAAATCCTAGCATTACGACTTCCTTCTTGTTTTCCAATCTGGGTAGCATAAAATGAAAATATTCCTTCTCCCCTCCAACCCTGTCATAGTATCTCTTCATGCTGTACTCCTGACTCTGCTGTTCAGTTTTTACTTTATTTATTGAGTGTGGCAGCCAGATTTTGGAGAAACTTAGCAGAAACTGTTGGGTAACACAATAGAAAATCTGATGTATTTGTTGAGAAGCATGTCATTCAATGAGAAAGACATAAATACACAGCCACAAAGACTCACATACAACAGCCTGAAAAGTATTGGCTAGAGAGATGTACACATGTGTTACACATATGACACTAAGTTAAGATTAAAGTATTCCCAGAAAATACCACAGGTAATCAAATTAATCAAAATTTATACTAAAATACTGCCATTAAGAAATGACATTTGTTAACCTTTAAAACTGGTAATAGGTATTGGTTTGTGAAATTATTGATAAATGTTTTGTTGAGAAATGTAAATTGTAAAATTCTAATATACTTGTGAAATTCAAATGGACTATCATTCACTAAAAGTCATCACTGACTGTAATAAAAAGAGATATTCAAGCAATAAATGATTTAAGCTGATAGAGAGGATGCAGCAGGGCCCAAATTGATGGATTTGATAATTATCCTTTCCTACTTGGATCCGTGCCCATCTGTCTTACACTTAAGTGCTGGCAGGTCACTGTTGTCATTGGGAGGACTATTTGATTTCATGAAGAGATTCAATCTAGTGATTGTTTTAAAACAAAGGAGAAACATAGGAAGCCGGAATGTAAAAAGGAGATATTTTACATAAGGGAGTCCATTTGGACTGTTCCACAGAAGGAAAGTGGTTTGTTTTGGAAAAAAGTAAGAGCAAATGGATGCTAAAGTGGTACCATTTACAATTTGCCTTTAAATACTTGGCTTCATTTTAACTACATAAGCCATGCATACTCCATTTAATAATTAAAACCACATAGCCTTATGTAAAGAAAAACGAAATGGTTTCTTTTTTACCTCAGGTATGCCCCCACCTTCACCATCAATCAATAAAGGCTTCTTGTATAACCTCTACAGTCAATTCTATGGCTGCACAATCATGTACATGCATTTTCTTAGTTTAATATAGTTAATTAAACATTGCTATTTTTCCTTATACTTCCTTTTCATTCAAGATTAACAATTTTGGGTAAATTCTTATAGCTAAATCCATAGGGTGGATATACCGTGCCCCTATAATACTATATTCCCTTGGAAGTGTCTTCTTGGGACTATTTGGGTGGCAGTGGGAGAAGTTACCATCGAATCTAACCTGGATAATTTTGATACTGGAAAAATGGTGATGATTCTGCTACCAATGCTGACAAATGCACCCGATAGCAACAGATGCTTAAGGTGATTTTTTGGCCTGTCATTGGTACTTTTGGTGTGGCAATGTAGAAATTATCATATTCTAATGCTATTTTCTCAAATAATTGTAAGATAGGAGTTCCTATTTTTCATTTGAAACTGAAAATCCAAGGAGGATATTTTTTTTAAAGAGTTTTTTAATTTTATTTATACATACAAGCTGGGGTACAGGCCAGAAGCATGGGGCGGCGAGAGGGTTCACCAGAGACAGAGTGGGGAGAAGAACAGGCAGATCAGAAGTACACTGCTGAGGGGAGCAGCGGGTGAGGCAGGAGAGGTCTGCCGCACCATGTGGGATTCTCCCCGGCCGGGCGTCGAACTCGCGTCACCGCTGCCGACAGCTCCACAGCGGGAGGCCCCAAGGAGGATATTTTAAGAGTATGAAGAGTATGAAGAGTATGAAGAGTTTCAGTGATGTGAAAATGGGATAGTTTGAATGGACTGTCACTGTGGAAACTTTTCCTTTTTTTGAAAGAAGGAAGTACTGAAGTTACTGAAACAGTAACACAAGTTACTGAAAGAGCATCTGAGATTGAATATGAAATTCAAATCTTTGAGAGCTTGTAAGTTCATGAATTACAGAAATATAATTTGGAAAACAGAAAGGAAAGCTTTGGAAAAGGGCTAATATAATGTGAATGTTGTATAGTAGATGATTGGTCTCTTCTGATATTCTAAAAATGCCCACTCAATGGAATACTTTTTAGAAATGAAAGTCAAGACAAAGAATGCAATTGATTATATGATTACAAATGATATGGAATTCTTATCTATGTCTTCCAAATGAATAGCAACTGATTATACCTATGGATATCACTTTCAAGAATAGCAATATCACTTTGTAGTATTTGAATGAACTTCTACTCCACCCACATATGATTAAAAGTGCACTTGAATATTAAAATATAAATATCACCAACTGGTTTCACAAATATTCAGAAAGCAAAGAAATGTGCCTTTAAATCCTTGATATAGCATATATTTTTCTTCATTAGTTCTAACAGAACTAAAGTTTTCTAATTTACTATTGACAAACCAATTAGAAAACCTGGAAAACCCATAATGTAACCACACTACTTAATACCTCTATAATCAACAATAAAACGTTAAGTATCATGGATTAGATAAAAAAAGTATCATGTGATTGTAAAGATGTCAAAAACTAATCGATTCAAAAAATTATGAAAACACCACAACATTCGTGGGCATATGGAAACCACAAAACTTCTTTAAAAAAATAATTCTTGGTGACTCTATGGAGAACATGCAAGGGAAATTCTGACTATTTCACTATCACCGGATTTTTATATTCACTCAACTAACCAAGTAATACATCAATGTTAGCAGCTATGAAAGATTAAAAAAAAAAATGCTTGACCTTTGACTTCAAGAAGTTACAGATTAACAGGAAAGAAAACTTCATAAAAATGTGCAATAAATACGTTATAGAATTAAAGCTCTACCAAGACAGAGGTAAAAATAAAGTCTTCAGATGAGGAAAATATTATTTCCAATTTGCTGAAGGCTGGGCTCCTTGAGATTTATTAGTCAAAATAACTAGGAGTTGAAGCGTACTACATTGACACAATCGTCAACATTCCTAATTACTGATATTTCAACTCTAGATTTCTGCTCCAGGAGATCATTACTTCTGGCTCCAAGATGAGAAAAGAACTGCTGTCAGAAGGAGAGTGTGAGAAACTCTTATTTGTGTGTCTTATCTGAGTTTTCTTGACCCAAACCCTCAGTCATCTCACGGTGGTAGCAACAGACACCCAAAGGAATCCCACAGGAATCAAATCTTAAAATATTCTGGATTTTACCTTCATTGCCCTCCACTATTTGGCTCTGGAGGTAGGTGCTATTGCAGAAATATTTGCCAGGGAGGGAGGGTAAATAATGCCCCAAATTTCTGAAATAGGGCTACAGTGATGGGCCTGAGGGAATCATTAAGCTCCAACAATCGTCGGTTACATTTACTCTTATATTTACCATTTCTATTGTTAGTCCTTCATTCCTGAAGTTTCAAAGTTTTATCAGGTATCATTTCCTCTTGGTCTGAATATATTGCATTAGCCATTCTTCTAAAGAAAGGCTTCTGATAATGAATTTTCTTAGTTTTCTTTTATCTAAGATTGAATTTATTTTACCTTCACTCCTGAAGAATAGCATTCTGGCTGAGAGTTTTCTTTCAGCATATTGAAAAACATGATGCCACTTCCTTTTGACTTTCATGATTTCTGATGAGATATTCATTGTTAGAAACATCATTTGTTGTATTCATTTACTCGATGGCTTAAACAACAGAAATTCATTCTTTCCCAATTGTGGAGACCAGAAGTCTGAGAAGTCCTGGTAAAGTTAGATTTTCTGAGGTCTATGCCCTTGATTTGTAGATGGCCATCTTCATTCTGGGTCTCCCCTCTGCTCATCTCTGTATCCAAATTACCTCTTTTTATGAGGACAAATGTCATATTACCTCATTTAAACTTAATTCCCTTTTAAAAGGCATTTTCTCCAAATAGGTATTACGAGTTACCCAATTTATACAATTATATTCATCTATAATTATTGCATCATTTTTCTCTGGCTACTTTCAAGTTCTGTTTTTTTTTTGTTTTTAGTTTTCAGCAGTTTAATTATGATACATCTAGAATGGATTTCTTTTCATTTATCCTGTTTAGAGTTTCCTGGGTATTTTGCCTCTACTTGGCTATGTCCCATATGTGAAATTACTCAGTGGTCAGGTTTTGCCAAGGGTTAGTTAGTGAAGTTCTCAGTCTTTGGTATTCGTAAATAGGTTCTAATCAATACTTGTGCAGCTCAGAGGTGAGCCTGAGCTGGTGAACGTTTCTATGGGGTCACTCTTATGCATCTTCCTTTCTGTAGTATTCTGGGAACACAAGAACTCTGTATCTGCACAACTAGCTTTTTTGGTGGAGTACCAGCAAGCTCCCTCAAACTCAGCTGCTTTTCTCAGTTTCCTTTTCATTCAGAGGAAAAACAGCCCTCTTTATTTACCCAGCCAATTTTTTTTAAGTCACAAACCAAATTTTATTAAAAACATATGGCTATTCAAAAGTAATCATGGAACAAGTCAAAATGCACAGCAAGGATGAGAAAGATCTCACTGACCAATAAAGATTGTTTTAATTTTCTCGTGATATGGAACTCAAAAACTTTTTCATTTTTAGGAAAGGTAAACTGTAATTTCAGCAAACAGCAATACAGAAAGATTTTGTCACATAGACTGGTTTCCATTTAGTCGGTCAACTGTCTCTAGCTGTCTTAATTGGCTCATGCCAAGCAGAGCAGGTTCAAAATTACCTGGGCAGATGCATTTTCAAGCATAGCCAGTTCTGTAAACGCATCTGCCCTGGTAACTTTTAACCTTCTCTGTCCAACACAGGCAGACCAACAAGTCCACTGCTTAAGTAAACATCCACCTTGGCAATTAGTTCCCACTTTCTCCTTTCAGACAGCCCTAACGAGCCACCAGCACTTGACTCTGAGGCTTGCTAGGGTAATTCTGCCCATCTGCCATGGACAGGATCAAGAACATTGATGTACTCCTAAATTGAGGGTCCCTGACTCTGTCCCTCAGAAACAGGGATGGGTTAGAGTAATAGGTGACAGTAGCAACTAATTTCATGATCTCAAGTCAACAAGTTCAACTCATCACTCTTTTTAGCAGGTATGTATGAATTTTTCAGAAATAGTGTTGGAAAAGCTGGCTAACAATTTCCAAAAACAATTTAGCATTCCACATCACAATCTCTTTAAAAATATATTCAGTATATATTTAAAATCCAAACATAAAAAAATCTGTAAAATATAAGGAAATGATTTTAGATGGAGATGTCCTTCCTAAACTATAAAGCATTATGGAAGGAAAAATGAGCATAATAACATATGTTACTTGAGGAAAATACAAATGCAGGAAAAGGGTGTAAATGAAAATGTGTAATTCCATTATATAAAAATAATGGACTGTTCAAACTGTGGAGTGCATCTTGCCTTGTTTGCAGTTTCTCCTCTCTCTCCTCCATTCTCTCTCTCCATCATAATATAGTTAATCTGCTTCTGTTCTTAGCAATGTATCACAATATCACAAGTATCTTTGAGACTGGATACCTTCATTTTAAAATTTGCATAATAATCAATTGCAAATGTGTACCAAATTGTGTTTAAGCTGGTAGGTAATTATGTTGCTTCTAATTTTCACTATTAAGGCCTATACTACAAAATAATCCTTCTCTCTAGGATCACTTCTTAGAAGTAAAATTGCTAAATCAAAAGAAACAAAGAAACAAAGATTCTTAAGATTTATTTTTCTTTTTGCTACAAAACAAAGGGCGGGGAGTATGGCTCAGGGTTATAGATTTGTACTACAGATCTTTTTGCGTTTTACCAGCTTGACCTTCAAAGTATGTACACTTTACATACCTAACAGTGATTCATGAAAGTTACTGTCATCTTTGTCAACATTTAATATTAATATTTTTCTAGCTGTGTCAATATTATAGGCAAACGTTGACACATTGTTTTAGTTCTATTTCCTTTAATTTCTAGATACGATGAATATTTTTAAATTTCATAATTTTATATCTGCATTTATGAGCCACAGAAATGTATTGTGGTACAGACTGTGAGCAAACTTAATTTCTTCCAGATGACTAGCTAATTGTCCCAATGCTATTTATTGAATAATTTTTCTTTTTCCTGATGATCTGAAATGTCATATTCATCATATAGTTAATTCATATTTTATATTTAATTTTATTTCTGGACTTCCTATTCTATTCTGTTGTTCTGGATGCCCTGACTGATTCTAATACTAACCCATAGTACAGTAATTATTTTCAAAATTCTCACATTATTATTGCTCATTTTTATTCACAAAAAAACTATGTAATTATTTTTACAAAAATTGCATGGTAGATAAAAATCTATACAATAATTCTATAAAATAACAAAATAAAAAAATAATCTGCCTTGCATGCATGTCGTGATTTATTTCCTCACAGATTTTCGACCACCTTATCCTTATCTTATATCTTGGTATAAGGAATTTTGTTTCTCCTAGGTTGCAAGTACACCAAACCAAACACATTACTAAGGTCTGCAGTTAAACACAAAATTCAGTGATTTCATTTTAATCAAATTTAAACAACTGGATGACTTTCATTAAGTTAGCGTTAGTTTTGTGTTTTTCTAGATATTATAAAATATTATTCCATTTTGTGATTTCAACAGCAGTAGAGTCTTGAGTAGACAATATCAGAGGAGTTATTTGACCCTCACTTTATTTTGCAAACATTTATTATGTATGGGTTGAATTAAATCAAGACAATACTTCATGTAATATTAATTGACTTTCTTGAACTTTTATTTGTAATTTTTTAGAATAGAAACACTGCCTAACATTTGTTTAACATTATAGAATTATAAAACAAAAGGAATGAAAATAATCCTTCTTTGGAAGAATTTAGATTTCTATATATTATTTAAAAGCCAGAAGCTACCTGACTTTTTCTTTATGACCTTATTTCATTTTTTGCAAAATCCTTCTCCACTTTTCATAAGTTCTCTAAAGATAAATCAAAGGATAACCTGAAGTTAGTCAGTGCTTTTGCCCTTTGGACTACTGTAACTGCAAATATAAGAAATTTGTTATAATGATGCCTTTAGATTAGGTCAAAAAGGTAACTCAGTTGAATGTGTTTATTTTTCTTCACAGTTGTGATATGGTTGAATGTTTTCTCTTTAAGCTCTCTGCTTCTATCACATCATATCAGTTGAGAGGATTCAGAATTTTCAGTACTGAAGGTCAGATACTACCAAGCACTAGAAGTCTTTATTTAACTGAACAGGGAAAGGAGAAAATATCCAAGTTTAGTTCAGACATTGGTGGCCTCAATTTAGACCCTTATTTTTACGTTAAATCCAAATGTGTTGAATCTAAAAAGAAAACATTATATTTTGTTCTGCTCTGGATTTAAAATTGGTTGTGCTACACATGATTTGTAATAGACTTTAATATGTGTCTCATGTCAGCCTACCTTCTGCTAATAGTTTAGTAAGCTTCTATTTTTCTTTACTATTGCAACCAATAAACGTGATTATTATAGGAAATACAGTCCTAATTCAAGGCAACCTGCCTTTCATGCTCATCATAAAAAATACGTAATATGAGAATGCTGTGTACACAATCAACCCTTCCATTCTAGGGGGAAAACGGAAGGAAAGATGATAAATTGATGCATGGAAGTTTTTGTGGCACTAAATGACTCAAAGTAATGAGATATTATAATTCAGGGCACAACAGTAGCCCAACTGAAATTTTGTAGTATATTATATTAAGTTTTTAGTTATCTACTGTTGGTTTGGATATTATCTAAGATTCAGAGTTAGCATTCACAAGGAAACACCCAGGCATACAAATCTTGAAAAAAAAATTAAAAACGGCAACAGTACAAGTTGATTTCCCAAGGATGCAAAGAGAATAATTTTCTACAGATGAAGCCTACCTTTATGCACTCTATTGAAAATTAGGCATAGTGTTATACATTCATGATACATCTTGTGGCTCCTCAAGTACAAAGAGTGGGTTAGAACTAAAGTGTAAATCATATGCTTGTTTTTGGATTGCTTTATCTAATCCTTTATACATATATTAGTCCCATTGTAAAATAGAGATGTGATTTTCTTTTCACAAGTCTAACTAAATCTTCACATTATGCAAATACACATCTGTTCAAAAAACAAAGCTAAAGAAACAATCCACATTTACTATAAAACAGCAAAGATTTCAAGGATATTGGAGTATAATTTTGTTTTTGCTTTATTTGTTTCAGTTGCATCAAGGTCTAATGGTGATGCATTTTACTACTCTTCTCCAAACAATAACAAAATTTCCTTTAGAGTGCATTGACTATAATATAAGCAACATACCTAAAGATAATTATTTTAAACAAATCTCAAAGGCAAACTAATTAAGTATATTTACATATTAGTACTCTATAAAAAGGTATATATTAATATAAGAAACAGGACTCAAAGACACATACCTAACCACCAAATGATCTTATCATTTCTTACAGATATCAGTAGTGGGTTCAGTTACAAATGTTGTTCATCAGTAGGATCATTTTAAATGAGGCCCCTAGAATATTCCACTTCAAGCTTGTTTTGCTATGGCAAATGTTTGAATCCTTATCTCCACCCCCTTCCAGTGTTATTAGGAATGTTGATTTTTAATTTGGAATTTTCCTTTCTTCACCTGAGTAATTTAGTTTAGTGACAGGTATCTTGATTACTCAAACAGCAACATATATTTTTAATGCTGACTCTGGTAAGGTATTATATTCAAAGACGACAAGGTGAATCATTTGATTAATAAGTGCAAACAAGGAAATGGAAGATACAAGGAGATTAAAAAAATACCTGGAAAATGAGTAAGGAGAGCTTCAGAGTGCGTGATCATATTCCCTTTGGGGATACTTGTATAATTAAGAAATGTGGGGTTCTAATTTCAAAGATAACCTCTTTATTAAAGGAATTTATTTTGTTCCTGAGATAAACTGAGAAGACAGATTTATCAAACTCATCAATTATGTTTTCTTTCAATCACAAATATTTACCAAATATTTCACTGTTCTTATCCTTAATTTTGTCTTTCAAATTTTAACACAGTTGTTCAATTTGTGATGAAATGCTGTTGGTATAAAATATTTACAGATCTAGCTCTTCTAAAAACAGGATTCCCTAAAATATGTGGAGAAAATGACTATGCTTTTTAATTTTTCAAAAAGGTCAGAAATCTCAATGTAAGCAGAATACTTTAACCAGATGCCCAAACAAAGGACATTTAATTACTAAATGCCATTAAATTTTCAAGATCAAATTTTAAGAAATACAAAAAAAATATCCAAGTTTACAAAATATTAGGAGCAAATTGTGCACATTACAGAAAGGTGTTTCAACTTCACAAAATAGTATGTTAGGATTCATGTACACATCTATCTATCTATCTATCTATTTATCTATCTATCTACTATCTATATATTGTGCTATTATCATCCCTGTCAGCATTAAAACTTCTACTTTAAGCAAGGCATAACTTAGGGTTAGATGAAACTCAAATCAGCTTTCTTCACTATGCACGAAATACCATTTAAATGTTCCTGACAGTGTTCATTTAACTTTAGTACATTTAGTGCAAGAGAGCATGTTCTGTTTTAGTTTGATTTCAATTTGTTTCAATTTCTTCATTCTACTGAGCATCACTTTGTATGTGTTATACATTTTGTTAGCTTTAAGTAAAACAAGAAGATTAGGTCCTACAAGAAACAAAACTATTCTGGGAACATTTTTGCTAATGGTATTTCCATGGACAGCAACATCTTCTTTTTTTTCCTTGTCATTTTTAATATCATTTATATATATATATATATATATATATATATATATATATATATATATATATATATATAACATCATTGTTCATTTTTGTACAGTGTTTGCTTTCTTTTCCCAGGTGTAGTCCCCCTAGAATCCCACCACCAATTCACCCATGCACCATCACCATAGTCCCTTGTGCTCTTCCTGCCCATGTTTTGGATCCCTCTCCGTCCCGCTCCCCTGCAGAATGTCTCTAATATAGAGCTGCCTGTTAATTTTGTTTTGTTTTTAATTGTTATTATTTTTCCCCTGATCCCTTATTTTTTTCCTCTATATTCCTCCTATTAGTGAAACCATCCGATAGTTTTCTTTTTCCTTCTGGCTTATTTCACTGAGCATAATCACTTCTAGCTCCACCCAACCAACAACCTTTTTCATTTGGAAAGACAGTATTCTTAATTTACACAAACACACAAACACATACACACCCCAATAAACTAGCTGAATAGATAAATCAAAACAGAGGACTTTAATAAGAATGTTAGGTTTCACTTGCTCATGGATTAGAATTTACTTCACCGGCAGTTCTGACATTTATAAACCATGTATATATATCCATGAGAAGAAATCAGTCTCTTCTCTGAAGATTTAGTAATTTACCAGGAAAAGTGACAGACACAGCAGTCCAGTTTTCTTATCCTCCACTGGAACCACTAGGGGGCATAACTGCCTCTAAATCTAAGAACAACAACACTGGTCAACAAATTTTTACAAAAGTCATGTTACTGAAATAAAATGAGTCATTTCCTATCAATTTGTATGTGCTCAACATGAATATGACAGTCAAATTCTAATTTTGGCTCTAGTTTTTTTTGTAATCTGCAATAAATGGATGTTTACATCACGAAATGCATGCCAATAGTGATATGCCTACGGTTAATAGCTGTAAAAAGTCAAGTCATAAACTACTTCTTAGATTTCTTCACTTGTCTCTTGGCCAGCTGTTCAGGAGCATCTCTGGGGAGTGTCCAGCAGTACTCAGCCAGCATTGCAGTGGACCATTTTCCCTGGTATCTTTGTTCCATTGATGCGATATCTTGATGAAAACAATCGCCCTGTTCATCACTAACCATACCACAGTTTTCAGGGAAGAAATCCAGATGGGAATGAGGGAAGTAGATCTTTAGAGACATATTGCAGCCAAGTTTCTGATACTGCATCAGCACGTCTTCTACTAGTTCCTTGTAGTTTTCTGCCCTAACATTCCCAAGAAAGTTTGTAGACACTAGACGAAAAGCATTCCATGCTTGTTTCACATCATCCTGCAGCAAGCTGTTGAACCGGTCATCTTTGAAGAGCTCTCGATTCTGAGGACCCACAAAACTCCCTCTTTAATCTTTGCTTCGCTGAGTCGCGGAAATTTTTCATGCAGGTATCAGAAAGCTGGCGAGGTCTGCTCCATGGCTTTCACGGAATTCTTCATCAAACCTAGTTTAATATGAAGGGGTGGTAGCAGGATTTTGTGAACCTCGACCAGAGCTGGATGCTGGATATTCTTCTCTCCAACTGCTACATTTGGTCTGCGAGTCAATTCCTTCCGCAACTAGTGCAATTCACTTGCTCGGCTATCCCACTCACATAAGAAGCACATGTATTTCGTATATGACTGCTGCGGTCCCATTAAAAGGACAACTAGCTTTAAATCACCACAGACGTGGCAGCTGTACTTGTTATACTCAATGGAATTCAGTAGCTGCTTTAAGTTATCGTATGTCTCTTTCATGAGGACAGCATGCGCTACTGGAACAGATAGAAGATGGTTCCATTGTGCAAAAGCACAGCCTTAAGACTCAGTTTCAAAGAGTCTAGAAATAGTCTCCCTTCTTGTGGGTCATGAGTGATTTCTAAGGCATTCATGAGGCCCTCAATATCGGAACAGAATACCACAGTACCTTCCTTTATGAAGAAAGGCTCCAACTGCCGGTGGCGCTTTCAATATATAGTCATTGTGACATCTTCTTCTAGAAGATTGAATTGTTGGAGTCTTGATCCTAGCAAATCTGCCTTGTTCTTGGATAAGTCCAAATCATGAACCAGGTCATTGAGTTCTTCCTGTGTTAGTCTGTGTGGGGTTGATGATGCACCACAGTGAAAACCTGGATCACTGCATGCTGATGGAACAGGAGAAGAACAGGTCGGCTCACCCTTGTCCTCATCAGATGAATCAAGAGAATATTCTGCTGGAGGTTCTGGAATAGGAAGTCCCTCACCATGTGGCACTGGTTTCAATGCAGACAGAATGTTTGGGTAGACTATTCTTGACTTCTTCTGCTTCATTATTCCACCGGAAAGAGGAGGAACCAAGCAGAAGGAACAGTCTTTTACGTGGTTGCTTGGCTCTCTCCACACCATGGGGACTGCAAACAGCATTGATGGTCTTTTGCCACTGAACCACTGTGAAAGCTGTGTTGTACATGGAGCACAGCATATATGCGGGGCCCAAGGCTTATCTTGGTCACCAACCTTGCATCCGAAGTCAAGATGAGAAGCCTTCTTCACTTGAGAAGCGATCCTTTTCCTCTGGTTGGCAAATGTCACTTCCCCACAAATGGAGCAGAAATTGTCTATGCTATTAACGCACTTTTGAGGCATTACTGTTCTGGATTGTGACTAAATGGATAAAATAATAACAGATCTATGGAACAGTAGCTTACACTGTCTCTCACAAAGTCTGAAATATTTTCAATGCTGAACCTTTCTGACAGGGCTTTCTATAGTGCACTGCTGACGTCAGCTTACTTCAGCAGCCACTTGGCAGTAGTAGTGCACTGCATCAGAAAATGATGCAATCGACTCTGGATGATGTAGGCATGATGGTATTATGCAATGTGATACAGTATTACATCATTCTAGGCTGATTTAGGATGTTGTTGCAGTCCTACTGGCTAAATTTACACGGTGAAACATAGAAAATGGATTATATGAAATATCTTCAAAATGAGAGCTAATAAAAAATTTTCAGGGTTATATTCATGTTCAGCACACCAAGATACTACAGAGTCGGGCCTTTTTAAGTCAGTAATGATCTCAATGTTGACCAATGCAATTGACTTCACCTTGAAAGTCAAGTAAGTAAATTTTTTTATTTCAATGGGTTAGGAATTTCTGTACAATAACTGGTTTAGGAGTTTGGCCTAATTTATTCCAGATGCTTCCTGGATAAAATATTAGGCCAGACAGATCTGTATGCACAGAAAAAAAATAGGATAAGGAAAAAAGTAATTTAAAATTTTAACAGGATTCTCAGTACTATTTGCTAAGGAAAGACATGTTTTATCTCGTATGGAAGGGTTTACATAGTGGAATATGTGTTTTCTCTATTGTATCTTAACAAATATGTGTATATTTTATAAGCACAAAAGACTAACTGTATTTGATGTTCCTCAAGAGGACTTGATTTGGGAGGAAAAGGATAAATAGAAGTCATCTAACATTGCTTTTGGAGTTCTACTTAGAAATGGAATTAGCAAGGTCATGTTTGGTGCACATTCAGAATACATCAATAACAACCAACAAGATAAGAACAACACTGAATCAGACTGATTTTTTTCATTAATGTTCCTTATTAATTTATAAGCGCGTTTTTCTTATATGCTTGTCAAATAACTTTAATATTATGTTTCATTCCTCATAAGTTTGGATATTTTTAAAAAGTGCTATTAATCTTTGTACTCTAGATTTTAGGCCTTTCGATTTAAGCTGAAGAGGTCTCAAAAATAATATGCTGGGAATTGAGACTACAGGAGGTGGAAGAAGAGAAATAGCAGACGAAACTACACAAGCCACATTAATCAATACGTGTATGACACTGAGATTCTGTTATCTGTCTGTTTGCTATTAAATATTTCTGTATAATATCAGATATTCAACTACCTTACAATGATTTGTAAAAGTCTAAATTAGGGATGTTTTCTACTCCTAACTAGAGTAAGTTTAGGGTGGGAGGGGAAAGGAAAAAGAACCAATGTTTTTTAGCATCAAATATGTTTTAGTATTTTACGATTACAGTGTTTAGCGTTTTCGAAAATCCCCAGAATTGGAGTATGTTGCTAACCATAATTTATAGATGAGGAAACTGTGGCTGAGACTGGTTCTTGGGCAGACCACAAAAATAAGAAGCAAAAGATCTAGGATTGCAATTGTTCCATCTCGGTTCAGATTCCATGCTCTTCCATTTTACCCAAAGGTAACTGGTCAGCATGAAAACAGAATTTAAAACTTTGGAGTGCAAAAATTTTCTCCCAGTCAGTGGGCTATTTGTCTTGGTAAATGTCTCTTTTGCTGTACAGAAGCTTTTTAGTTTAATGTAATTCCAGCTCTTTATCTTTTCCTTCACTATCTTTGCTTTGGGGGATATGTCTTAAAAATGTTACTAAGATGTATGTCATGTAGTGTTTTGCCTATGTTTTCTTCTATATATTTTACGGTTTGGGGCCTTATGTCCAGGTCTTATCCATTTTGAATTGGTTTTCCTGCATAGCATGAGGTAGTAGTCTAGTTTCATTTTTCTGCATGTAGTTGTCCAGTTTTCCCAGCACCATTTGTTGAACAAACTGTCCTTGTTCCATTGCATATTCTTTGTACCTTTATCAAAGATTAGTTGTCCATATATATGTGGGTTGATTTCTGGGTTTTCTATTCGATTCTTTTGTCTGTGCATTTATTTTTGTTCCAGTCCCATGCAGTTTTAATTATTATGGCTTTGTAGTATAGTTTGAAATCTGGGAGGGTAATACCTCCATTCTCCTTCTTTTTGGTGAAGAGATCTTTGGCTATTCGGGGTTTTTTGTGGTTCCATATGAACTACATCAGTATTTGTTCTATCTCTTTGAAGAATGTCATTGAGATTTTTATTGGAATAGCATTGAATCTGTAAATTTCTTTTAGTAGTATGGCCAAGGGTCTGATGACAAAAATCTACAAAGAACTCACATGACTCAACAAAAACAAAGCGAAAAAAATCCAGTAAAAAAAAGGGCAGAATAACTTAAAAGACACTTCTCCAAAGAAGAAATGAAAATGGCAAACAGGCATATGAAAAAATGTTCACTATCCCTCATAACCAGGGAAATGCAAATAAAAACCACAATGAGATACCACTTTACACCAGAATGGCACACATTAAAAAAATAGAAAACAACAAATACTGGAGAGGATATGGAGAAAAAGGAACGCTCCTACACTGTTGGTGGGACTGCAAAGTAGTCCATCCTCTATGGAAAGCTGTATGGCAGTTTCTCAAACAACTAAAAATGGAGCTTCCATATGACCCAGCAATTCCACTCCTAGGAATATACCCAAAGGACACAAAAACATTAATCCAAAAGGTCACATGCACACCTCTGTTTATTGTAGCACTATTTACAATAGCTAAAATATGGCAACAACCCAAATGTCCAAAAATTGATGACTGGATCAAGAAGATGTGGTACATGTCTACAATGGAATACTATTCAGCAATCAAAAAATTATAAACTAACACAATTCTCAGCAACATGGATGGAGCTAGAAGGGCTCATGCTCAGCAAAATAAGCCAGAAGGAAAAAGAAAAATATCGAATGGTATCACTTATAGGAGGAATATAAGAGAGCCAAACGAGAAATTACAAGGAGAAAATAGCACACAAAACATAAACAAAAGCAAAAACTAGCAGGCAACCACAAAAAAGAGATATTCTACAGGGGAAGGGGAGGAAGAGAGACCAAAATAGGGGAGAAAAGTGCACAAAGCACTATGGTGATGGTTCATGGGTGAATTGGTGGTGGGAAACCTAGGGGGATACACAATAATGGAAAGGATATAAATTAAATTTTAAAAAATAAAAAATTTAAAAAAGAATTTAAAACTTTGGCCTTGTTAGTACTACAACCCTAACTTATTAGGTCCTTGCTACTTGAATGTGGTACAAAACTTAAAATTATCAGCATCACCTGGGAGTTTACTTGCTATGCAGTCTTAAGCCCTCTCCAGACCTGCTGAAATAAAAACTTTCATTTTAGCAATTTCAGTAGGCTATCTGTAAGCACATTAGATTTGCACAGTTTGTGCATCAGTGTTATCCATGTGGATAGTCATGTTCCAGTATTATTTGCTGAGAAGTCTATTTTTGTTTCATTGTATTAACTTGGCTCCTTTGTCAAAGATCAGTTGACTATATTTTTGTGGATCTATGAGCATATTTTAACAGATAATTGAATGTTCTTTTCCACTAAGTCCAATATGTCTCCTCAGGGACAGGTTCATTTATGTTTTTCTGAGAATAGACCATTATTGTTCTTTTCCATGTCTTGAATTTGTACTGAAAATCGGACATTTTCTAATATTATAAAGTAATAAATGTGAAATAAAAGTCTTTCCCTTCCTTGATCTTTGATTTTGTTCCTGTAGCTGTTTGTTCAGTAACTTTTAAAAAGTATTTCTTAATGTCTTTGTTATGTGTCATGTATGGTCCCTGGAGTCTCTGTTCCTTTGGTTCATATTCACTTTCTTCTTTGACAAAGATTTACCTGAATGTCAGTAACCAAATAAAAAAGAGAAGAGGGGAAAGAAAAAAGAAAAAAGAAAGAAAATCAACAAGATTGTGATAATATTTTGAAATTTGTGATTTATATAATAATTATGCAGATTTTTTAAAAAAAGCAATTCTAGTCTTTACAGATTGGCTCTATGCTAGACAATTTTTTAAAATGCCTAGTTAGGTTATTTGCAATTCTGTCTTAGTTCTCACTTTCAGCTTGCACTGAAACTAATAATCAGTCAGTGCTGAAATCTTAGGATCGTCTCAGGTCTTTTCTGAACATATGTTCTACCCTGGGGACACATGGCTTTCTAAATTCCTTGGTATATTAGGTATGTTTTCAATGCTCTAATTCTCCAAAGAATCTCTCCCTGCCTACCTTCCATGGCTGTTGCTATACTCATTGTTTGCCTCAGCTGTAATCTTTTGCCTCAGGTAGCAGTAAGTTATTCATTTGCCTTTTGCTCTTTTAGATAGATGCCCTTTGTGTGCTCTGAGAGAGTCCTAAGTTAGGTGAAATAAATCAAGTCATTGAGGCAGCCTTCAGACAGGTTAAAAAAGACAAGGAAAATGACTTGCAAATAACAAGTGCTCAAGTCCCTCTGGACCCAGGGACAAGGGTGGGAACTTGGGCAAGCATCTTTAGACTCTTCCGATGCTGGAGAAGAGGCTTGCTAAGCACAAATGATATTACAAAGCTTTCCTGCCATTTTTAAGTTGTGTTTTTCTTGATTCAACATTTGCCTGTTTGGTATAAACCTTGACTGCTTTACAGAATTCTGACAAGTTTATTTGATTGTTTTTGCTTGATTTTCCAATGTTTCTAGGGAGAGACAAACTCTTAGAGCAACCTACTCTGCCCTGCCATTTTTGCTGACACTTATCTCAAGATTTTTTTCTTTGTCTTTATTTTTATAAATTTGACTATGATGGATCCTGAATGACTTTCCCTGGATGAATCTATTTGGAGTTCATTTAACATTTGAATCTCTAGGTTTTATGTCTTTTGCTGAATTCAGGGAGTTTTTTGTCTTGTTTCTTTAAATATTGTTTCAGTCCCACTCTGTTCCGCTTCTCATTATGATACAAATATTAGATATTTTGTTGTTATTCTACATATCATTGAAATTATACATTTTAGCCTCTTTTTCTCTATTGTTCACATAGAATAAATTCTATTAATCCATCTTCAAGTTTGCTGTTTCTATTCTCTGTCATCTCCAGTCCACTATTGCATAGAGCTTTTTATTTTGGTCATTTTATGTTTTAGTTGTATAATTTCAATCTGGATTCTTTTACAACATATTTTTTCTGAGGTTATCTTTAATTTGTTTTAATAGCACTTCAATAGTTCACTGAAACATTTTTATGATTCTGCTTGAAAATCCTTTCAGATAATTCTAATGTGATTCATCTCAATGTTATCATTTGGTTGTTTTTCTCTCATTCAAACTTTGGGTTTCTTGGTTCTTGGTGTAATGAGTCATTTTCAATTATATCCTGGACGTATTGGTTATTGTATTGGATTTTTATCTTATTTAAAACTTCTGTTTTAGCAGACACTGATACTGTTTAGTTATAGCATACAGATTCTGGCCTACTTTTGTGGATTTTAGTTCAAATAATAATTTAGGTTTCTGATCTCTTGCAATGCTATTCTGGTCTCCTCATTCAGTGGGAATCAAGCACTCCCACTCAACCCTTGATAATGCCAACTGTCGGTGCAGAAGGTGCTTCCCTATGCCTACACTCTATTTCACCCATTACAAAGATAAATAAAAACTTGATTTTCCATGTTGCCAAAATGGAAAGATACTGTTTTCTCTTTTATTTTCTTACAGCTTTTCTATGAGAAACCAAGTGGTTGTGAATTCTTTCTCTATGCATGTACATCTTTTTGAGACTTGATATGCATGTATATCTTTTTAGAGGCTTAGTAACCCTCTTGCCAGTTTTATAGTCTAAAAATGTATTTTAAGTATCTTGGAGTCACCTCTTTGAAATATAAACATTTAAAAAGATAGCACCTCTATTCCCTGTCACAGTGGGAGTTTAAGCCAGGCACCTTGCACTGTGCAGCAACCATCTGCTTGTCATAGGAATAAGAAGTTTTAACATACCTTTGGAGAAATGCAATTAACTGAAACAAATGGCTACCTTAATTCCCAAGTACACTTAGGACAAACTTTATGAAAGAATTTGCAGCAAATGATGGTGTTAAATCCTGTCAGAGAGGCATTAAAAACATATATATGTAGTGGATTGTGACTGTCTGGCTGTATAATTTGGGTAGAATTTCTGTGGTTTACCTATGATGCATTGTAATCTGGATATGCTTATTTAATAATGAAACCTCTGCCTTGTCTACACTTTAAGAAGAAGATTCTCTGAATTGGCAGGATTGTTGTTTCTTCAAAATCATATACCCATGACCTGGCTAGAACTCTATGAATATTCAAATAAGATACAGTTGCCAGAATTCAGCCAGAGAAACTGCACTCCATCTCCAGGTGTTTAATTAGTTGGCATCCCAAATACACTGAATCCTCCTGAATGATTTCCTTCTTATACTACAGAATTTCACCTTCTATCTACTATGTTCATCCTGGACCTTTGCCGGTATAGTATGGAAATACACTGTGACAGCAAAATAACAGTCCAATATGCACATCAAAAAGGAGAAATTGTAACACAAAAATGCTACTGACTAGAGAAAATATATCATTGAAATCTTACTCATCTTTGTTCTACATTAAGCTAGTTTTAGTGTACTCGCAATAGTATTTTAACTTTTGACTTCTCAGTTATGATTTAAAACAAATGGTGCTTCTGAACACATGACCTCCTATAAGAACTGACGTTTAGATGAAATTCTGCATAGGTGCTGTATTACACTACATCAGAGTACCTAGGAAAATCACTTTGAGTTTTTGAATATAGGAATTATTGAAAGATAAATTATTATATAGTATTTAGATTTTTCAAATTAAGAAAATGTCCAATTTCCCCTGACACTTTTATGGAGAAACATCCTTTTTTCTTTATTAATAATCAACTCTAAATATGTTCAGAATTTGTTCACCCTTTATTAACAAACTAGAATGTTAAAGAAACACGTAAAATTAATTAAAACTTTCATGAACATCATTCATGTTGTAAAATCTTAATTTTAATTAATCTTAATTTTAATTAATGTGATATTAAAGAAAGTTTCAGTTTGTGAAAAAAATTGAAATAAATGGATTTTGTTACAAGAATGAGATGTATGGTCTGTATAGAAGCTGCAATGCAATCTAATGGCAAATGCCAGTTCCCAGAGTCTCCTGTAAAATCCATACTCATTCAAGTTGAACTACTTGTAACTTCTACATGCACAGTGCTGTCAGAATTTAGTACAGCGAGTACTAACAGGTACTTCGAGACAATAAAATGCCCTGTAAATCACAAAAAGTTTAATGTCTATTTTGTTTCTCTACAGAGTTAAATGTATTTAAATATTTTCTAATTTTATTGATTATATACTATTCTGGAAAAATGGTAGTATATGTGCACATGCCAAAAATATCTTATTTGAGTTCTCTGTAAAATTGATGTGAAAAATGTTCTATGTATTTCACTGAATTATAAAAATTAGAAAATTACCTATGATCCTGGTAGAAATTGATACAATCTTTTTTCCTGATAGGTTAGGTTTATCTATTTTCTGGAGTCTACATAGTCCTTTCTTCTACCTCCTAAAGTGACTGCTACCTGGGGTGATTCCATTATTGATACTAGTAGTATTTTAGAGGTAATCAAAAAGCCACACCATGTATTGGCCCTGTATTAGTTTTGCCTCACAATTTTTCAGGAATTGTAGAGAAACACTTAAAATTCCCTTTTTTGTCTAAAGTGAGATTCTACTTACCAAGGATGTTTTCAATGAACCACACCCAAGCATACCTTTTAGTTGCTTGGTCTTAACCTAGAGGGAGAAACTAGCATTTGTGGAATCATTGTAATGTTCCAACAATCTACGCATGGTATAGGAAATATGCTTTGATAGCAATAAATAACAGACTTGACATTGGAGAAAATTAAATCAGTGATGCAAAGGACAAAATTTTGAACCAATATAAGAACACAGAAGAAAATAATAAAAGGAAGAAAGAAGGGGGAGGTGAAAGATAATGAACACAGAAGATAGATTATAAAGCTCCACTAGCAAATAAAATATATTGCTGAAGAAGAGAAATAATGGATAAAACCAAATAATTGAGAATAAAACTGTTAAGGCATACTAAGACATATGTGCACAAGTGAAATTAATGGACAAAAATTGTGTTTCCTGTATAATTTAGAAGAGTGGTTCAGTAAGGTTCACAAGGCAGGGAACAAAGGAGAAACTAACCTTCTGGGAATGATAAACAGTAAGAAGACAGTGTAAGTTACCAGTGGATGATGTGGACAGAGCTCTTGATGCAACTTTAATCAAAGACCAATTGTGCATGGAGAGAAGGGAAAGAGCATATACTGATTCCATCTTGGGCAACTATGGAGAATAGATGAGAATGGAAGAAAAACACAGCATTGAAAGATCAGTTTTAAGAGTAAAAGAGACTCAGATTTAAAATTCTTTCACTTGAAAGAAGGAGAAAAATATCAAATGGTTTCACTTATAACAGGACTATATGGAAACCAAATAGGAGAAAGACATTCAGCGGGTGGGGGGAGGGGTGGGTAAGGGCACAAAATGGAGTAGAAAAGAACACAAGGGAACACAGAGAAGGATTATGGGTGAATTGGTGGTGGGTTACCCAAGGGGAATACAAAATGTAAAACATATAAATAACAATAAAAATACATTTAAAAAAAAGACACACACAAAAAAAAATTGTAAAATACGTTTTGCAACAGAAAAACAAAATTCTTTCACTTGAACTTGCTACCAGTGAGACCTTGGAAATTTAATCTCTCTCAACTTCAGCCTAGATCTGTGATTATACACCTATAAAATGCAGATAATACCAATGTAACACGCTGAAGATGTCAGTTAGCATTCTGACTGTGGATACCTTCTCTGAAGTGGAACAGAATTCCAAGATGAACCTTATTCCCAAGGAATTGTGTGTGTGTCTCTTTTGAATTGCCTGGAGGTTCCCTTAAAGACTGATGTAAGACACTTGTCTTTGTTTCACCAAACTCAGAACTTTCTGGGGCAGAAAATCAGCAAAGCAGAAAACATTCTTTAAACATATTGAGAGGGAAATGAGCAACCTACTGCTACTGGGACACAAGATTACAGTTAGGGCCAAACAATAGATATAATATATTCCCAGTAGAAATACTGCATTCACCTATGGCTAAATTTTGGCTCTAAACAAGCAGGAAACGAAGGCTAAAGTAAAGTTGTAAATGACATGTTTAAGCCTTGAAACAGTACCTCTCAAACAGAGGTGTTCTGTAGAGACTAAAAACTTCCTTCCTTCCTTCCTCCCTTCCTCCTTCCCTCCCACCCTTTCTTCCTTGTTTTGTTTGTTTGTTTTTTAGCATTCTGTTTTCAATAAATCTGCCAAACCACTAGAAGACCACAAGCGAAAGGAAGCTTCGTAGACCAAATACAACAAAATTATAATCTTTAGAATATAATTTAGAAAGTCACTAAACAAACAAAAACCCTACCCACAATAAGCAACAACAAACATTGAGGAGCGGAACAATTCTGATTTTCAGAGGTACAAAATGATAATATTCAAAACTCCAGTTTACAACAAAAAAGCATGAAGCATGCAAATAAACAAGATAGTATGGATCATTCAAGGAAAATAAGACATTGACAGAAACTTTCCCTGAGAAAGTAGATAATTGACTTACCAGATTAAAAAAATTAAATCAACTGTCTTAAATATGCTCAAATAGCTAAATGAGACTATGGACCAACAATAAAAGTCAAGAAAACAATATTTTGGGCCTCCCTGGTGGCTCAGCGGTTAAGTGCTGCACTGTGGAGCTGTCAGCAGCCGCAACGCGAGTTTGACGCCCGGCCGGGGAAGATTCCCACATGGCGCAGCAAACCTCTCCTGCGTCGCCCGCTGCTCCCCTCAGCAGTATATTTCCGTCCATCTGCCTGTTCTGCTCCCCATTCTGTCTCTGGTGAACCCTCTTGCCTCCCCACGCCTCTGGCCTGTACCCCAGCTTGTATGCATAAATAAATAAATCTTTAAAATACTCAGCGAAACAAGCCAGAAAGAAAGAGAAAAATATCGAATGGTTTCACTTATAACAGGACTATAGGGAAACCAAATAGGAGAGACACTTGGGGGTGTGGGGGGAGGGGGAGGATAAGGGCACAAAATGGAGTAGAAAAGAACACAAGGGACCACGGAGAAGGATTATGGGTGAATTGGTGGTGGGTTACCCAAGGGGAATACAAAATGTAAAAGATATAAATAACAATAAAAATATATATTAGGGAAAAAAAAGAAAACAATATTTTAACACATAGGGCATAACGATAAAGATATCAACATTATTTTAAAAGAATCAAATAGTTCCAGTTGAAAATGGTAAAAAGCAGGAAGGTCCTAAACTCATCTCTTCCCATGCATATGCAGAATCTACAGCTACATATGGAAAAACTTCCTTAAAAAAACAAAACAAAAAAGCCCTAAACCTTATAGGAGCAATTCCTATACATCATGCAAATGAGGCAAAAAGCACACTGAAATGGTCGGGCCAGAACCAGGAATATGACACCTGCCTTAGAAGCCTCTGTACTCCATTACTCAGCACCATGATGATGCCTAATGCTTAAGGTCATTTTATGTCACCAATAGTCTTGTGATGGATTACTCCTAGACTACATAGTGCCCCTGGACTCAAGGATGAAGAAACTCACCCCACTTCCATATATTCCCACATTCTTTTCTTTCCTATATAATCTTCCTTCAACTGTCACTCAGGGAGGCAGCCTGAAAAGTACTGGCTCTGTGGTCCTCACAACCTAGTACCACTAGTTAAAAAAATGCTTCCTCTGGGAAAAAAGCTTCAAGGTTCAATGATTGTCTTTCTGAGTGACAGTGATAGGGCCCAGTTGCCTCAGCAGCAAAGTGTATAGGAGACGCCGAGGCAATCACCATAAACCCTAGCCCTGGCACACAGACCTAAGTTAGGAGGAAACTCAAAACCAGGCACTTCTCCCAAAGGAGCAAAGGGTTGGGATCCCACATCAGGCACCCGAGTTTTTAAGATCTGCAGTGAGAGACAAGCTCCCAGAATATCTAACTTTGAAAACCAAGAGGGCTCATGTCCCCAAGACTCACAAAGTTATAGCAAATTGTGAGAGGCTCTTAAAGGGCTTATGTGCACTGGCTCACCCACTCCCGGGCCCACCACAGAAGCAGACTGAAGGCACCCAGACTTTGTGAAAGAGGGTCATTTGCTAATCTTAAAGTGTCATGAAGACAGGCCTCTAACACACATCTAGGGGCCTGCTGGGATGGAGGCTGTGGGGTACTATCTTTCCGCTCTCCCTCAGCTTTGCTTCTGCTGGTGGGCACCATATTTTTTTCCTTTCTCCAGCAGGTGCCATCTTTATGCTCCCCTCTGCCTTGCTCCAGAGAACCACTATCTTCCAGAGGGGAGTTTTCTACATGATTCTGGTGCCATGGTTGTTGCAGCTGTTACAAAGAGGACACCCATTTATTGGGTGGCTCTGGAGTCCAGATGGGCTTGCATTTTTAGGTCCCATGGGACCCTATTCAAAACAGTTCCTTTTACCACCACTCGTTTACTTTCCATATTACCCAGATTTAATTTAAGCATGGCACTTAACAGTATACCAATGCACTAAATATTATATCACTTTATATCATCTGTTCCTCTATTACCTGTCTCTCCCACTAGAGTGTAAGCTCTGTTAGACTACAATACTATTCTGGTGGCCGAGAAAAACTCCTGAGACATAATTGATGCTCAATAAATGTTTAATGAATGAATATTACTAAAACCATTTATTTAGTATATTTAAAAATTTTTACTACATCATTGGTAGCTTTGCCAATTGGGTCTATTCTTTCATAAAATAATTTGGAATTATGTGTTATTAGGAGATGTAAGTAAATATTTACAATTACTGAAAACTGTACTAGATACTGTTCTAGGTATATTACCCATATTCCCCTTTAGTTCATTTATCAAATCATATGTTTCAATCTAGTAATCCTACTACTAGAATCTATCCTGGGAAAAATATTAAAAACACTGAAAACAGTTAAATGCACAGTAATATGTTTTCATTTTGTTATTGAAAAATTTTGAATATGAATTAAACCAAGAACAATGAACTGCTTAAGCAGCTTTGCAGGATATACGTAGTGTGCTAATATGCTATAAAAGTGATTATTATAGACACATTAAACACTGACAAATTCTTAGGTTATAATTCTAAGTAAGCATGATATAACATTACATGTATTTTTTAAATGTAATGAGAGAAAAACATTTAGGAAAAACCTGTAAAAAGTACATGTATAAAATTAGTAACAAGTTGTATTAGGAGCATAGAATTTTATGATGATATTATGTATGAAATTGTGCATGTGATTTTGTTAATTTTAGCTATTTTTTTATCAAAGTATTACATGCAGGTAGTTAAAAAAGATAAATGGTACAGTGTGGTTTATAAGAAAACAAGGAATACACTCACATCACAATTAAGCCTGCTACACTCTCTTATGGGACTAGCTTTTGTATTTACGTATGACACCCTTTACTTATAATTCTTAATTTCTCAGTTGGACACATTATAGATGGCTTTCTACTGAAGATGGTGAAGGCTTAGTAATCTTAAATTATCTTACCCTGCTCTTCCCCCAATTCCCTTTCCCAAAGTTCCTTCTACTCAGCCACCTAGTATATGATCACCTTTCGCTATCACTACATGTTTACATTGTTATGCTTATTTAAATATGATTCACAACTGAGCCAAACAGTGTACAATGATTTTTACCTTCTTTTTGAACAACTTAAAAAAAATCCTTGAAAATAGATACCGTCTCTTTTTTTTTATTTGCTAAATTGTCCTCAGGATACCTATCATCCTATCAAAATGCTTCAATAAAATGTCTGCCGTGCCTAAAGAATGACCAAATTCATCAATTACCTTATCTATCCCATTCTTCCCCTGAACACCGCCCTCTGAGAGTCCTCTGTCCTTCTGTTCCAGTCCAGGCTCTTGGTTTTCTAGAATTTCTGCATAGTTCTTGTCCTGCCTAGCTCTTGTCCAGGGACCTCCCTTCACTGTTGACGTGAAAATCATCTTTATTTCTCTAGAGGAACTATGTAACTTTTAACTACTCAATATCTTCTGAATCCCCCTTCCCATTTTAGTAGTTTCTTAAAATTCCCTTTTAAATGTAAAATTTAAAACAAATTACAGTGCCTTTTCTTTACCAAAGCACAGTCTTATGACTAGCTTCCACCAAGCAGATGTGCCTGAGCAGTGTATGGAATGCAGAAGTGAAAATCTAAGGCTGTCTGACTGCAGCATCATGGGCATGATCGGATTGCCTAAATTTGGCAGCATCGGACAAAAATTTTGAGACAGAAGGGACAGAAATTTTGAGAAGCGCCATTTCCACTAATTGCCAGAAGGCGATTTCCCCTGATAAATATCTCTTTAAGGGAGTAATTTTTAATAAATGATATTCCTACTGCATCCTGTCACACTCATATTTACATATTTGTTCCCACTGGAATTATATAGGTTACTTTTGTTACCTCTTGTTTTAAATGCATGTTCTTTTAGGTAAGTACTGCCAGGTCTCACCAAGGGGGAAACATTCAGAAGGGCTATCCTTTGTTGACTAGAAAAGTAAAAGTTCTACAGCCTTAATAAGGTTGTTTTCATGTCACAGATACACATCCCACTTAAATTATCATCTTCAGAAACATTATTTCCATTTACAGAGTTAACCTCCAACTATTCTTCCACTACTTTTGTTCGTGCTTTGCATTGCTTCTCTCACAAAATACTTAACTTCTTTCTGTCAGTTGTTCCCAGAGAATTTGTGGCCAAGGCAGGAATTTAGGAGAGCTTATGTTAAACTGCAGTGGACTTTTTATTGTCATTGTCTATTGATTATGTAAACTATTCATGACATAGGAAGGAAGAGAAAGAATAATCGGTAACAAGCCATCCTGAATAACATTCAAAGAGAAGGTCAGGGATAGTATGTTTCAGAAAGGTACTCAATTCTACCCACCCCATTCTTCAATCATACATTGTTTCTGGGTTTGCTAGACCTTAGTTAAAACTAATACTCAGTCCCATTAAAAGCAAGAGTATTATTATCATTAGAGAAATCTTTTGCAGTTATAATTATGAGGGTCTCTGACCCTTCACATTAGACTATACTGTGTATATAAAGTGACAGCCTAATTTGGCTAAAGCAAGTCTCTGTGTAAGCTAATTACATGTGGTAATTTTGCCTGAAAGGAGACTGACTTGAAAGTGAATCCAATTTAACGGTGAGGAGATTGTTATAAGAAACATTTCATTGTGGGCTTGGAAGTCCCTTAAAGTGCTAATTTTTCACTTGAATAACCATATTGCCATAGCGAGGATTTTTCAAATTACTTAATATTTGTGAGATATTATTCGAACTAAGAAAATATAAAGACAAATAGTGAATTTTTTTTTCATTTTATGGGAACAATTTAGGATTCTATCATTCACACACATTAAAGTTAGCTTCTGTTTCCCTCTTCCCACTTGTACTTAGTATATGATGGACCACCTTGCTCCATAAAAGGACGCAGTTAATTCCTTAATTACATATTCAACCCAGAAGGAGCATAGTCTGTCCAGTTTATCAATCTTTCAGAGTTCTGCTTTTTTAAAATATAATCTCCTCTCTCAGGCATTTTAATTATCATTTTTCAGAAAATCATTACATGCAGCTAGCAGCTATTGTATGGTGAGTTGAAATATGGCAACTGCAGGCAGAAAGGGCAGAAGAAATGCTTTCAGGAGCACCTGAAGCATAGCTTTAAACACTATTATCAAGTGGTGGATGACTAGCCAAAGGAACACTTTGGAGCACAGTAATCAGGATCAGGGCCTTTTTTTTCCAGCAAAGAATTTCATATAAACCCAATACAAACCCTGCAAAAAGAAGCCACATATTTCTATTGTACAATACTTTATACAATATTGGGGTTTGTATAATATAGAAAATAGGTAGGGACACTGGCCAGCTTCAAACCTGAGCTAGACACCTAGACCTTTTGGGGACCACTAGACATACCAGCATATAAGGAGACTTTTATCTCCTAAACCTGGGTAGAAAATGGTAAGCATTAGGGCCCATACTTAATTATGAGTATCAGCAAAGCTCTTCTAAAATTTTCTGTCATTCAAGTTGTTCCAATTCTTAGAATCACCATCACCAGTTACCCGCTGTATTAAAGTCTAAAGTTTCTAGAAAGTCCCTATAAAACTGCAAATCTTCTCTGGGGAAAAGCAGTGGGTGCTATGGTGATCTTCCCCAGTCTCCCCTTTAGGAAGACAAAGTAATTAATCCAGCTATTTGTAGGATTTGTGACAAAGGACTCACATGAATCCCCTTCTGTGAATTGCCTTCAGCAAAGAAGAGCTATACTACTGAAGGCTTTATCTCCTTCACAGGTCAACCCCACAGCCAAATACTTGTCAATAATGGAATATAAAGGCCTGACCTATTTCAAGGTGGAAGAACTCCGAAGAGCCATTCCAGTTTGAGTTCCTTGTAAGATCAGCTGAGGCCACTCTCCTAACTTCCCGACAGTTTTCCCTCTGCCCAAGTGTGCTTCCGTCTCCAGTCCTAAGTGTTGTCACCCACTACACCTCCACCAAGCAACTGTGAAAGTGTTAGAGTCCTTTTCTTCAGGAAGCTAACAGACATGAATTGGCATATGGAAGTTTCCTAGAAACAGACTCTGCAATGTGATGGGTAACTTGCTGTATATGAATAACTGACAGTCTTTGGTATGTGGTTTTTGCACAACATTTAATCTTTCATCAGTGATGAACTGGGATGAAATATGGGAAGAAGGAAATGTCCTGAAGTGCATGATATTCCAGGTATTTGAGAGCTTTGGGATGAATACTGAGGGAGAATAATTATAAGAACTTTTCAACTAAATGGCTGTGCTAGGTGTCATCTTTGCATTGGCTGTGGGTGAATAATAAGCAATGTAAGGTAAAGTATGAAAGCTGGAGAATTTTCTTGACAGCATACAAAGAGACTCTCATCTCCTAAATCTGGAGAGTAGAAAATAGTAAGAAGAGTCAGCACTCCAGAGAAGCTTGAATTCTCATCCCAGGTGGATCTAGTTGGCCAAATCAGGGCCCTTGCTGGGAAGTGCTGTTTTCTCAAGACTTGGGAGGGGGATACTTGCATTGGTGCACTTGAGAATCTTGTATCTCTCTGTCACTTTGAACCTTCTGGGCCTACAAAAATCACCCACTTTCCATGTTGAAGGACAGCCTTGAAGACAGTCAAGAAGATGGTCCCCTCAAGAGCAACACCTGCCCCTTTAGGATCTACTGCCACACCCTCTGGTTAACAGGCCAATAATTAGAGTCAAGTTACAATACAAAACAGTCTAAAAAAGTGCTGGGCCTTCTAAAGAACAAAAAGGGCTATACAGTTAAATTACTACAACATGTGTGAGAATGAACTTGGAGTATATATATATTTATATATGAGGCTGGATTCTACGGGAGTTGGGACAAACGAGACAAAATATAAACCTGGATAAGGAAAAGGATTAAATAATTTGACCATGATAAGAAATGGTGCTAATACACTGCTAAGTGGCCTCTTGTAAGCCTGGAAAAAGTGATTGCTCTCACACAGTAAAGTAAAAATGTCAGAACTTACCTGGAAAACAACTGAGGGAAGAAGCAAAGGCTCAGAAAAGTGGGTGTGCTGATGTGACTCAAAAACCCTTCAGGTGTTATTTGTTTGTTTTTGTTTTTTCAGGAAGTCCCAGGAAATACTCCATTGACAAATGTGGTACGGAATAACTCCTGTCAGAGCTCAAGTATTAAGAAGCTCAGATGTAGATAACTTCTGAGGTCTGCACTGAGTGTAGAAGATGATATTACGTTGATCTTGATGTTGACAGATACGTTAAAATCCCAAATAAATGCCACTTGGTGGTATATAACAGTCAGAAACAAGATGGACATCGTAGGGCTCGTGAAAAAACAGTGTTGTTAGTTTCTCAGACTGTTTTCTGCCATGACCTCCCAGCACAGCGGCCTGGTAGATAACATGGAGCCTTGAGGTGTGGTCCGCCTGTGCAGAAAGCAGTAAGAACAGGCAACCATGATGCAGAGTTCCCAGGCACGAAACATACTTCTGCAGACTAGGCCTACACTTGGCCCTGTGCCAACTTTTTCTCTAAATCATATAAAAGCTAACAGGGCTTGCTATGGCAAGAAGACTCCAGAAGCACAGTTTCTCCATGGAGCTGTAGAGAGGGGTCAAAAGGAAGTCCTGGAGCTCTCGGTGCTTTTAGCAGGCTTTTAATCATCTTTCGTGGCAAGGCAGCCTGGTGCAGGGCAGGCAGAGTGGCCAGGGGTCCAGGAGGTTAGCAAAACTCCTAGCCCAGGGCAAATCTTCACCTTCTCAGGGCTCTCCGGTGGCGGTTCGGGGTATCCCCG
>PVIJ01004192.1:0-121499 GCA_004024925.1 Scalopus aquaticus | reverse complement strand
CGGCGTAATTAGGCCTAATTTGTATCTGATGCAATGATGACTGTAGTCATTTCTCTCAAATTCATGTTTTCTCTTTCTGAATCTCACTCAACTCTAGAGAAGTTTGAAAGCTTTTACTGAGAACTCATAAATATGATTAATGACAGCTTTCATGTCAGTAAATCAGTGAAAAATGCATAACTACATTCATCTGTCCAGTATGGACTCATGGTTAAAAGCAAGGCACACGGATCTGAAATCCTGGTTCCTCATCTGAACAGCTACTATAACCTCACCAGAGGGAACTTCTCTCAGGCTTAGTGTTTTGTCTCTACAATGGGAATAGAAGGGCCTCTCTGGTGGCACAACGGGTTAAGTCTCAGCACTAGGAAGCCATCGGCAGCCACTGCAGCACAAGTTCAATTTCCAGCCAGGGAGCTTCCCACATGGCACAGGAGACCTCTCTGTCTTACCCGCTGTTCCACTCAGCAGTGTACTTCAGTAGATCCGGCTGTTCTGCTCCCCACTCTGTCTCTGGTGAATCTTCTCACCCCCCACACCTATGGCCTATACCCCAGTTCTACTTGTATGCATAAATAAATATTTAAAAAATAAAAAATAAAATGGGAATAAGAATAGTGCTACCCCGACAGGTCAATTGTGAATATTAAACTTAAAAATGGCAGTTAATACTATATCTGCTGTATCACTTTTTTTTTGTAATTTTTTAACTTATTACTTTTTGCTTAGAACTGGGGTATAGGCCACAGGTGCTAGAGGTGAGAGGGTTCACCAGAGACAGAGTGTGAAACAGAACAGGTGGATTGACTGAGATGCACTTCCTGAGGGGAGCAGTGGGCAGACAGGAGAGGTCTTCTGCATCATATGGGTGTTAGCTCCCTGGCCAGGGCTCGAACTGAGGCCGTAGCAGTTACAGCAGTTACAGTGCTGAGGCCCTACGCCATCAGGGAAGCCCCTCAGTGTAAACTTTAAAAACATTTTGTTAATATCCACAAAATAATTTGCTGGAGGGTTTTTTTGTTTGTTTTTTGGAGGGGGGCAGAGGGGCTAATGTTGAATCTATAAATCAAGCAGGGGACAACTGACATCTTCACAATATGTGTCTTCATATGCATGAACGTGAAATATCTATCCATTTATTTAGTTCTTTTTTATTATTTTCTTCACACTTTTATAGTTTTCCTTGTATTGAGCTTCTGTATATTTTGTTAGATTTATATCTAAACATTTCATAAATTGGGTGCTAATGTAAATGGTATTATATTTTTAATTTAAAATTCTATCAGTTTTTGCTAGTATATACAAAAGTGAGGAACTTTCATATGTTAACCTTGCATTGTACTGCCTTGCTTTAATTCCTTATTAGGTTCAGGATGTGAGTGTGTCCTTTAAGATTTTCTGTATAGAAAATCATGTCAGGCTTCCCTGGTGGCACAGCAATTAAGTGCTGCACTGTGAAGCTGTCAGCAGTGGCGATGCCAGGCCAGGACATTCCCACATGGCGTGGTTGACCTCTCCTGCCTCACCCGCTGCTCCCCTCAGCAGTGTATTTCCGTGGATCTGCCTGTTCTGCTCCCCACTCTGTCTCTGGTGAACCCTCTCCCCGCCCCACGCCTCTGGCCTGTGCCCCAGGTTGTATACATAAATAACTAAATCTTTAAAAAAAGAAAAATCATGTCATCTACAAATAAGAGTTTTATTCATTCCTTCCCAATGAAGATAATTTTTTTATTTCATTTCCTATTACATTAGCTAGAACTTTCAGTATATTGCTAAAAGGGAGTAACGAAAGGGGAATAATAATCCCGGGATATAATGGGAGTGATAGAAGGATATGTCCTTGCCTTGTACCTGATCATAGAGGTAAGGCTTTGAGTTTCTCACTATTAAGGATGATGTTACCTGTGTTGTGTGTGTGCACACGTGTGTGTGTGTGTGTGTGTGTGTGTGTGTGTGTAGGCGTGTGAATTTTCTTTGTCAAGTTGAGGAAAATTCCCCTCTCACATAACTGAGAGCTTTTATGAGGAATGAGTATTGTATTCTGCTAAGTGTATTTTCTGCATCTATTGATATGATCATTTGGGTATCTTTTTTACCCTGTTGATGTGATGGATTATATTAAATGTTTTTCTAATGTTGAATCAGCCTTTCATTCCTGGGGTAAACCCCAACTTTGTCATAGTATATATTTCTTTTTACCCATCACTAAATTCAATTTGCTAATATTTATTGAGCATTTTTACATTTATTTTCATGAGAGATGATGGTATTAGTTTTCTTTTCTTGTAATGTCTTTGGCTTTGGAATTAGGTTAATATTGACCCAAAGGGGTCAATTTAGAAGTATTCACTCTGCTTCTATTCTCTGAAGGAGATTGTAGAAAATTTGGATAATTTCTTCCTTAAATGTTCAGTATAATTCACTGGTGAGTCTGCCTGAGTCTGCTGCTGTTGTGGAGGGTTATTAACTATTGATTCATCTTCTTTAATAGATAGAGGCTTATTCATTTTCTGTTTCTTCTTGTGTGCATTTTGACAAATTGTACATTTGAGGAATTGGTTCATTCCTCTAGCTTGTCATATTTGTGAGCATAAAATTCTCCATATTACTCTTTTATTATCCTTTTAATGTCAATAAGTTTGGTGTGCTGTCTCCTCTTTCATTTCTAATATCAGTAATTTATGTCCTCACTCTTTTTTCTTAGTTAGCTGAACAACAGATAATTCCTTTTTCAATGAGGAGTATCCCCTTTTTGAAATAAATCTCCCTACTTAATTTGAGTCTGACTCCCAAAGCACTCCTGATACTCCCAAGTGATTTTCATTTTTTCCTTTAAGTTTTGAGCATTTATATTTTTATTTTTTTATTGTATCATCTTTTATTTAGGGAACAGTGGTTCACAAAAGGGTATATAATTTAGGGGTATAGGTTCACCCCTCTAGATGTTTGCTACCACATGACATGCACCAGGACCCATAATCTTCCACCATAATCCATTAGGTCCCCTCCCTGCTTTGTTGGGGAACACCACCACAAAGTAGAGGGGGAGGTGTTCCCCCTCTACTGGCCTCACTCCTGTGGTCAGATTTTTTTTTTTAAGATTTATTTTTTTATTTATACATACAAGCTGGGGTACAGGCCAGAGGCATGGGGCAGAGAGAAGGTTCACCAGAGATAGAGTGGGGAGCAGAACAGGCAGATCAGAAATACACTGCTGAGGGGAGCGAGCGAGGCAGGAGAGGTCTGCCGCACCATGTGGGATTCTCCCTGGCCGGGCGTCAAACTCGCATTGCCGCTGCCGACAGCTCCACAGCGCAGTGCTTAACCGCTGCGCCACCGGGGAGGCCCTGTGGTCAGATTTTTATGAGTTGTTTTGGTTTAGTTTTGTCTGTCCTTTTGTTTTCTTCCTCTATATTACACATATGAATGAAATCACCTGGTATTTTTCTTTCTCCTTACTTAAATGGCCTGAATTTCTTTTATTTCTTGCAACACATATCCTTTCTAATTTGCTAAGTGTATTACTTATTTATCTTGGTCAATTTTTTCCTCTACTCTCAGAAATTCCATGAGGAAAAAGGTAATTTTATGTCTTATTTGGGTATACTTCAAGCATCTAGTGTATTTTCTGCACAGAGTGGGTGCACAATCAGTAATCATTAAATCAATTACCACATCCATCATGAAGATGATAAATATCTCTGAAGGGTAACTTTACCAAAAAAAAAAACAAAACAAAATTCTCCCTTGATAACAGAGTAATATTTTTGATACATTTATGCAACTAACATTTGCTGAATACAAGGCAATGTTTCTCGATATAAGAAATAAAACCTTTAAGCAAACATTGTCTTTGCTCCCTAATTGATTAAATAATAATAAGGGTGATAGAAAGGTTTATCCTAAAATGGTTGGCACATACTAGAATATTGATTGGTGGTTGAAACAAAACTGCTAAAACTGACTTGCATTACTAACTCAGTGAATTAGTAAAAAGTATCATAACAGTGACACAGGCCAATTGTTTGTGATTTAGAAGACATATAAATTACTTTCTTTGTAATTTTTGTATAGAAGAACTGGGGTGTAGGCCAGAGGTACAGGAGGTTAGAGAATTCAACAGAGACAGAATGGGGAGCAGACCAGGTGGATACTTAAATCCACTGCTGAGGGGAGCAGCTGGCAAGACAGGTGAAGTCTGCAGTGCCATGTGGGAAGCTCCCTAGTCCAGGATCGAACTGAGGCCATAGCAGTGATAGTGCTGAGACTTAACACCTAGGCCACCAGGGAGTCCCAGAAATTATGTTCCATTGGAATAAAAGGGGAACTTTTATCAAGGAGAGAGTGCCATTTGATTTGCAATTTGAAGCATCCGTAGAAATTAGGTTAAGAGGAATTTAGGCTAGCTGCTGAGCAAAGAAATTGTGGATATGAAGAGCAAGGCACATAAAAAAAGGCTGCTGCTCTGGGTGGATCATAGAAGACTCAAAAAATTTAACACATTGATCTGCTATCCACTGCCCATATGCTCTTTTTGTAGGGTATGGAGCTCAGCATGATACCTAATATGACTCATTAACAGTATTTCATCTTATTAATGAAAGTGATCTTTTGCGGATATATTTTCAGCCCACTGTGGGATGATGTAATTTTTAAAAATTTTTTTAAGATCTTTATTGGAGAAATGGGCTATCTCTACCTACCTGTGGATTATGTTGGTAGGCATTTATCTACTATAGATACCTAAATAGAGATTAGCTAGATAGAGAGCCGTAGATATCGCTATATGTGCGGATACTGTTTTTTTTTAAGTGGGTATTAGTAATGTGAGTAAAAAGTTTAATTTCGAAGAATGGGAGCCAAATAAGAAAGCGACATTCAGCAGGGAAGGAGGGGAGGAGGAGGGCTCAAGAGGGGGGAAGAGGGGAGCGCGGAGGACTATGGTGATGGCTCCACGGGTGAACAGGTGGTGGGGAACTTATGGGGAGCACACAATAATGTAAAAGATATGAATAACAAAAATAAATATCTATTAAAAAAAAGAAAAAAATAAATAAAATTGGATAAAACTAAAAAAAAAGTTTAATTTCGGCAAACAAAGATTTCTACAGACATGATAAAGCTGTTTAGTGCTTCTGCCTTAGTGATACAGACTTTAAGATACTGTTCTTGGAAAGTGTTACTTTTTTCCATAATGTGTACGTTCCATTTGTTGAATGTTAAGCACATTCAGTGGTCTTCTAAAGGAAGAAAATTATTTTCCCAGTGAATCAGTAAAATGTATCATAGGAGTGACACAGGCCCATTGTTTGTGATTTAGAAAAATGTGCTAATTAGGCTGATGCACACATGTAGTCCTTTTAGATGTGTCTAGGTAAGCAAAAACACTGGTACACAAGTACATGTGCAATAACTACAATTGTGGAAAAGCAGTGAAGTGAGACCACTGAACACTGCATACAAGTCTTTGTGTGGAGATGCTTATAATTCCCTGTGTTTGATACTTAGGCTAGAAATTGTTGGCTATCATCTTAAGAATTTTTAAGAATGAAATCAGGGGCCTCCCCAGTAGCCTAGAGGTTAAGTCTCAGCACTATCATTGCTACAGCCTGAGTTCAATCCCCGGCCACAGAGCTGACCCACATGGCACAGCAGACCTCTTCTGTCTCGCCGGCTGCTCCCCTCAGCAATATATTTCAGTAGATCCACCTGTTCTGCTCCCCACTTTGTCTCCAGTGAAGCCCCCACACCTCTCACCTATACTCCAGGTCTTCTATGCAAAAATAAAATCTTCAAAAAAATTAAATCACATTTGTTAAGTGACTGAGATATCGAATATCCACAGGCATTATAATGCAAACACCAGCTGTTCTATATCCTCACCAAAATTTAGTATTGTCAATCTTTTTAATTCTATTTATTCTAACAGCTCTATAGTGATATTACATTTTTTATTTAATTTGCACTTTTCTCATGATGCATATTGTTAAACATGTTTTCATAAACTTGTTGAGTTTACTCATTTCTGAAATCTCACTAAAACCTTTTATCCATCTTTCTCAAACCAAATTACTTCCTTTTTATTGAGTTGTAAAAGTCCTTTATAGATTCTGTGTTCAAATCCTCTGTCAGATATAGTTTTACAATTGTATTATTTATTATTACATTTATTTGTTTGTGGCAGCAAAGATTTAATTTTGAAGGATCTGCATTCTTCTCTTCAGACATACAGTTTTGTTTCCTATATCTTCATCTACACATTTTTTTTTGTTCTTATATTTAGAGCTATATCCTGTTTTGAATTAATTCCTATGTATGGCTTAATAGCATCCAGATTTTTCTCCATGTGACTATTCAGCTATTTCCACACCATTTATTGAAAAACTAGTCTTTGTCCATTTAATATTTTGACATTTTTGTGTGAGACTGCTGCAATAAACATGGGAATACAAATATCTCTTCTAAATAATGGTTTGTTTCCTATGGATATACACTCAGAAATAAAATTGATGGATTGTGTTATGGGAATTTCAGGTTTATTTCCCCAGCCAGCAGTAAACCCCAGGCTGCGGGGACAGCGCCGAGTCCCGGCCACTAGACGCGGGTTGGTGTCTCAGGACGCCACAGCCGGAGCTTTGCTGATGCTCAGGCAAGGAAGCGAAAGGAGGCAGGTTTGTTTAGGCAAATACATATGAGGAAAAATTAATCAAGGAGAATAAGAACAGAAACAAAGTGGGACCCCCAAGCCCTGGACCAGGCCAGGGAGGGGCAAGGAAGACACAGTGGAGTCATCCTCAAGGGATACAGATCTTCTTTCCATAATGGTCTGTCTTTGTGATTGGTTAGTTCTCGGTGGTCTCACTCCATCTGCCTTCCTGCTACTGTGAATTTCCTTGCTTCACAGCACTGATCTTAGAGTCCTCTTTTTATTGCCCTTGTCCCAGAGGGTCCTGCTGTCCCTAGTCTGGGGGTGTTTGGTTCATCCCCTTTGTAATTTACTGCCTCTATCTCTGAACTTCTTTATTACTTTGAGGCTTTTCCCTATGCTATTTGGACTCTACAAGCTATCACTTGCCCTATAGCTCAATATGGTGGTTCCATTTTAAATTGTATTATTTTTTTTTTATCGAGGCAACGTTGGTATACAATACTGGGTATGATCCATAGTTATGGGTCAACACCTCTTCAGATGCATTCTGTAGTAGAAGCATGAGTTTGCATTCTCACTAACAATATACGAAGGTTTTCTTTTCTATATATCCTGCCTGCATTTCTTTTTTTTTTGATATCTCATTGTGATTTAGATTTAGATTTCCTTGACTATTAGTAATATTAAATATTTTCCTTGTGCCTTTGACCATTTGTATGTATTTGGAAAAACATCCATTCAAGTTCTTTGCCAACTTTTAAGTGGGCTTATTTGCTATTAAGTTGTATGATTTCCTTGTATATTGATCATCAAAAATTCCTATTTCAAAAGGAACACTGAGCAGGTAGACTGCATTATCATAGTTTAGAAGCATAAGCTAGTGTCGCTAGTTATTATGTATTAATTCCAGAAGAAATAGAGAAATGTGAAGTATAACCAAGAAGTGGCACTAAAGAAGGTAATAAAAGAAAGGAAATAAAATATGATTTTAAGAGATACTAAAATATGATAGTTGCTTTGAAAATACAGGAGAGTTGTTAAGGAGGATTTCTAGGATTCTTGTTGAATTGACTGTGTTACGATATCAAAAAAGACAGCAAAATGCATAAGGAGGAACAACCTTGGAAACTGTTGAAGGGGTGGGGCCGAGGATATTTAATGAATTCAGGTTTGCTTTTATCATATTTGAGCTGCCAGTGGGATATGTATTTGATGATACCTGCTGCACAGTTGGAAGGAAGAGCCTGAAGCATCAGCTAGATTGATGTCCATTTGCGAGTCATCAGTGTAGGGAAAGCAGCTAAAGTTACAGATGGGGATGTACACGGAACAAATACCGAGATGAAAAACCTAGAAAACACTGCCAACAGTTAGACCTGCAGGAATTCATTGAGCACATAGAAGCTCTAAACATTAGGAGGAGAAATTTTCTATCACAGAAAATAATGAACAGTTTAAAGATGAGGGAGAATCAAGTCAAGTCAATATGTTGCCTAGGCTGACTTCAGATAACTTTTCTGCAATGAAATATGTAAAATGCTAGATATAATGCACTTTAAAAATACTCCATCAAATTCGAAAGTAAGAAGACAAGTTTCCAGAGCCCTAGAACTTAGAAGAACCTAAAATTTGAGGCATAAGGGAATTTGAAATGAAGATTACTGAGTGTCTCCAAAGAAAAATCCATGGTTCATTGAAACATTCTCTTCTGTGGTATCTGATTCTAACCTTTCCTTGATTTGAGCTATTTTACAATTTTATAATTGCAGAAGACTGATAATAATGCAAAATAACTCTTGTCTATAGACATGCAAATGTATTCTTTCAGTGGAAGTTAAATGGACTCCCCTCATCTAATAGAAAAAGCTAGTTTTGCATCCTTATGAAAATTCATGCCACTATTTCTTTATTTTATCTGCATTTTCTTTAATTCCTTCTTTGAACCTTTTGTAACATCTACCAGATTTATTTATGAAACAATACATTAGATAAAGTATTTTATACATATTTTATAACTGTCAAGTCACAATATTACTTTTTTATTTTTATTTTTTTTTTAAATTTATTTATTTTTGCATGCAAGCTGGGGTACAGGCAGAGGCATGGGGCAGCGAGAGGGTTCACCATAGACAGAGCGGGGAGCAGAATAGGCAGATCATCGGAAATACACTGCTGAGGGGAACAGCAGGCAAGGCAGGAGAGGTCTGCTGCGCCATTTGGGAATCTCCCCAGCGGGCGTCAAACTCTCATCACTGCCGACAGCACCACAATGCAGCGCTTAACCACTGCACCACCAGGGAGGCCCACAATATTACTTTTTAAAACATATCCCTTAAGAAAGGTGAAGAGAATTCAGTCTGAACAGTTAAATGTTATAAAACCACATACTCTGTAGGGGTTAGGATATTAATTTCTATTCAAAGATGGCCCCAGACTCACATGCCATAGCAGTGAGAACCTAACAGTCTCTCTTACCCATACAAAAAGACTCTGAAGAACACTCAGACTGAGCATGCTTCTGGTTGTAGATAGAAAAATGGATGTGTGTAAGAAGATGCTAAGTGTGTTCCATAGAAGTTTTAGATATTTCCCATTGACTATGTGGTGTTCAGGCTCTTAGGTTGGAATAAACATAAAATCTTCTAGCAGCATGAGAAAACGCTTAACAGTGACATATGTGAAGCCACTCTATCGGAATGTATCCATGAAACAGATGAATGGGTATCTGAGGAAATAGTTTCTCTCAACTTTACAGCTAAAAAATACTAGCCAGTGCAGGAATCAGTGAAACTTGACCCCCCCCAAATGAGTAATGTAGCAACCTCCAATAGATTTTATCACTTTGAATATTCCAAATTTTTTTCTGAAAGGAAGTAAAATTCTTGATGAGAACTGATTTCTGTGAGTAAAATGGACTCAAATGTAAAAATGTTTTTTTTTTAGAAATGGAAAAGTTTACTGGGAAAAAAGCCAATAACAACATTAAATACTAGATAATAAAGAGAATTAATGAATTATCTGCTGGCCTTGATAAAAATGACTCAGAAGAAGGAAAACGATAAAAAAAAAAAAGAATGGATCCATGAAGGGGAATTGGGAAATTGAAATAAGAACAAAATAATCTTGAATTTTCTTGTAAGATTTGCATGTATAGGGAAAAGGTAATATAAGGCAATAACAGAAAAGAAAATAGATGAGAATTTTACAGTAGCTTTAGGACAGAAATATAACCTTAGATTGAAGAAACATACCAGGTTCTTGTAACATAAGTAAAATTAAGCCACTATTGAGAAAACAGCTGCTACCCACTGCAAAGCCTCAAAGACAAAGAGCTAAGTTTTAAACTTTGTGTAACTCTGTTCCCTATCCTTGAAGTTATGGTTTACAAACCCTATTAGATTGAGCATATACAATAAAATGTAGATTTTTTTCAGAGTACTTTTTATAAAATGAAATACTTTATTCTTAGCCTATTATAAACTGAAACAAACTAAAACCTCATTTTTTTTTTTTGTTTCCTAAATAACTTGAGAGTTTATAGTTGACAACTGGTAGAATATGAGCCTCTGAATAGTAATTAACAACTAGGTGAAGAGTCAGAGATTGATCTCAAATGGTCAGCTAAATATACTTAGAAGTTGACATCTATTATAGCTAAAGTTAAAATTGAATTTTAGCATTTTTCATTTTCTGCTTAAAATGAATGTTTTGAGTTATCCAGGAGAGAGCAACATTCCTGTCTAGAAGAAATTCTCAGGATATTCCTGTAAGTGCAAGGATCTTTTAAAATGTAATCGCTGATACTTGGATTATAATACTTGCCCAAAATATAAAGGTGCTTTTCTTGTGCTGTGGTTACCCAGGACATAGTATCAGACCAAATTCTTGAGTCCTATTTCATGGGGTGGGTAAATAGGGACAAAATGAATGACAAGATGTAGTTCAGGTCTGACATTCTCTGGTTTTATTTTTTGATTAAGAGATAAAATTGGAGTTACCTAAAAAAAATGGAATATATTTTAAAATGGTAACATTATCTAGATAAGCTAATTTTCTTCTCAGAAAATGTCTGAGTGATGAGAGGGGAAACTTTTCAATATTTTTTAAAATATGCAAAAATTTATGTCCTTATAATTTAACATTTCTATCAAATTCTATTTGAATTTATGTCCCAACATCCAGCTATACTTCTTGCAGGTATTTGTAAGACTGTATATCACAAATTGCTAGGCATATTTTTGAGTCAGGGATTGGAAAGCTTGATTTCGATGCCTTTTAATTTTCTGCAGATTCAAATAGCATTGTTTTCCATCTCACTGCATAGTGTCAAAAATCAAGTCAAAAGAGATCCAGGTTATTTTCTTAATACATGAAAGAAATACCTTGGCTCAGGGATTTGGGAGACATTTGGAGATAATTACTAGGTCGCTTGAGTCAAGAAGCAAACTTTTCTAAGTGAAATGTAGTGCTCTATTAAAATATCTACATTCTCTGTCTGACAAGTGAAGTGAGTTGTTGGATGTAGAAAGAAAAGTTATGCTAATTTAATTATCTTGAGTACTAAATACCCAATGGCAAAACTATCACATGTTGATTTTAAAATTAGCCTATTTTAAAATCAGGAGACAGTATGGGAACTTTAGAATGAGGTTTGGAGTAAGAAAAGTCGGCATTTTAATCCTGGCTCCACTGAATGTATTTGATCAAGTTATTGCACCAGTAAAATGAACATAAAATAGTTATCATTCAATGTTACTAGAGTTAAGTGAAATAAAAAATGAGAAGGGCCTCCCAAATTTTGTGGATCCATAGTTAGTGTATTTTTGAGAAATTGATTTTTAAGGATTTTTTTTGTGTTCTCATTACTATATATGGGTCCTCCCATTTTGAAAATGTTCTCAAAGTTTTCCTTTTCCTTTCAGGTGTCACTGTAATTTTTATACTTTCCTTTTTACTTGGAGTAATCTACCATCCCTAAATCACTAGCCTTGCCCCAAATTTCTTCCCAAATGCCCATTTCCACATATCAGCATTGAATTAATCATTCTTGATTTTTGCCAAATAATCAACTCTTCCTCATGTTTGTATTCTTTGCTGGTACCTAATTGTCACTGCCTGCGTTATTATGGCAAATACTTCCCACTTTAGTTCCTAACCCTTTCCTCCCAGCTTTAATAATATCACTCCCAAGTTTTTAGAGTTGTCTAGAATTTTCTGTTTGCCTGAATTTTTATTTTTAACAAAAACAGGATTTTTTTTTTTTACTTTTGTACTTATAGTCATACCCAGTGGACCTGCTTTAAATTTTTTTAAATGAAATTGACTTACAACACAGAAGTTTCTGGTGTAAGCATAATAATTCAATATTTGCATGCACTAGGTAGTGATTCCAATTACTGCCCATCACCACATGGCTACAGATTTCTTTCTTTATTTTTTTGTGTGGGAACAATATTAAGATTTACCCTCTCGGCAACTTTCTCATATTCAATACAGAGACAAAAGAACAGAACGCTGCAGGCCAGAGGGGCTAGGGGTTGAGAGGGTAGGTCAAAGGGGTTCAGGTCAAAGGGGTTCCAGATATGTAACAGGTCAAAGGGATTCCAGATATGTAACAAGGAAGTTAGGGGGCTGTAATTGACAGCATGGCAGCTATTAGCAATAAGACTGCACCATTGAACATTGTCCAAAGCATCCTATGATACTCATTTCTGTCTTATACCCTTGTGCTGTACACCTCACTGTTCTTCTCTAACTGCAGATTTATTATCTAAAGCCAGTTGTAATTGTAGCATTTTCCTTGAATCCTCCTCAGGTATTCACATTCACATACAACTCAAGATGGCTTGTGTACTCACGCAGCATACATAGATGCTTTATTTTAGCTCTCCGCTCGTGCGTGGCCATTTCCCCTATTGTAATAAAACCCCTTAATATCAGGAAGCGAAGCTATTTATGTCTCTGCACCAGGACTGGGAATAGAGTACACAATCGTTAAGTGTCTGCTGTGTCAAGGAGAAACACAAAGCCACATATGAATATATACCTTGACTTGACAATGAGATTTTAATATAGGCGAAGTATATGTTTGCAGAGCTGTCGGTAAACAAGGATTAGAAGTGTGGGCAATTGGTTCTGGCTTTAGTACCACTTCCCAGAAGTCTGTGGAGGGTAATGATGGAGGAGTTAGCCCAGCGCTCGAGGTCTGGGGTGCAGTGATACTGCCACACAAGGAGAAATCCCTTGAAAAGTGGAACAGGGACTGTGGGAAGCAGACTCTACTGAGTACTCGCCTGCTTTGTAGGTGACCTCAAAGTCTCGTAATCATTTCAGCTCACCTGGAAGCTCAGAGTTCAAAACTGAATGAATGTTTTGCCAAAGGTCATGAAGTCTTCAGAATCTGTTTCTAAAATCTAAATCTCAGCTGTCTAGAAAAAAAAAAATGAAGAAAGACTCATTTTAATTAGGTGGCAGGGTTTCCACTGCACCGAGGTCCCTGGCCTTAATTAAAGCCATGAGTGTAGATGGGTTTGTCCTCAGCTTTGAACTTGCAGCAATTTGACCAGGTTTGACATGGACTGAATTGAAACTTTCTAAAGGGTCTTTTTAATCTCCCTAATTCCAAAGTTCAGTCCTACAGAATATGTAACATGAAGTTGTTACTTTTTTTTTTAACTGTGAATGACATTTTATACTGATTTCACATGTGCAAATACCTTAATAGACTTTGCAGTTTTGGACCTAGAGGGCCACCACCTTTTCTTTCCATTCTCCTTTTATCTGGTTGACTTTTATGATGTCAGTCAGTCCTGTCATCCTGTAGTATTTGGAACTTACAATCTCTTCTTGATACTAAAGCTCTTATTTGTTCCATGAAGTCAGCTTTTTATAGCTCAAAATTGGTTGCTAATATGTTAACCAATGAACGTTTAGTTAAACAGAGAGAATACAGATTTATATTCTGATTTTGTATTGATTTAAGTGAAATTCTTTTCCATTTGGTAGTACTTCTATCCAGGGCTGGCCGGAGGCAAAATTGTGAAGTAGGTTAAGCTGCTTTTAGCTGTATCCAGCTTTCTCTAAGGATCTATGCAGGAAGATAGATCTTTCAAACTGGAGATGATTCTAAAACAAGAAACAAAATAAAACAAGAATACTCTTTCTCTGTAGATGAAATGAAGGAAAATAGCCAGACAGTTCAGGTACATTTTACAGATGCTATCATATATTTTTGTAATGCTCACAAGATTTCTAGATTGAGAAATGTTTGCGTGCAAAAGTATTAGGAAAGCAAAATGCTGTTCATTTGGTGTTCTGTGATAATTGCCTCTGTGATGATAGGACACTAATGCAGGGGATTTAGAATCAATAGGAAGTGGTAACCGTTCAACGAGAAATGACAATCTGGTGAGCCAGATAAACTGAGACACTTGTAAAAGACCTTGCAATGCAGTGATAATAAGAGTATGATCTGAATGCAGTGGGAGACTGGGAATCTAAGATCCTGTCTGCACCAATGTGAGAAAGTTGGAGGTGAGTATTACAGAAATCTTAAGGTTTCCAGGAGAGGCAAGAAAAGGGGTAGAATTTTCTGTAAAGAGAAGTAATGGTAAGAATCCCGAAAGTCCCGGCTATGCACAAGGCATAGGAAGTCTGTCCGTGAGACAGGTGAGGTTTTAGTGGAAGGGGAAGCTGGAAGTCTCAGTTGAGGCTAGATTGTAAATGGCAAATGTCTTATATCTGGAATAATTAGGATTTGCTCTCTACAGAGCAGGGAGTCAAAAGCAATTGTAGGGGCCTTCCTGGTGGCCTAGGGGTAAGAATCAGCACTATCACTGCTACCACCAGAGTTCGATCCCTGGCCAGGGAGCTGACCCATATGCACAGCAGACCTCTCCTGTCTCGCCCGCTGTTCCCCTCAGCAGTGTGTTCCAGGAGATCTGCATATTCTACTTCCTGCTCTGTTTCTGGTAAATCATCTCACCCCCACACCTCTGGCACCTCAGTTCTTGTATGCATACATGAATAAATAAATCCCTAACATAAACCAATTCTAAGAATGCATGACATCATAAACTCGGTTTTATTCAAGTTACTCTGTGAGGAAAGAAGGGTCCACACTCAGGCGTGGTAGGAGATAAGATGAAACAAGACTTGTAAGAAATAATTCTAAGAGTTCTGTGGAATTAAAAGACTGTGTGTTTGTATGTTTGTGTGTGTTTGTGTATCGAAGGAGGAGGAAGGGTATTTTAAAGAGACAATTAAAACTTAGTAGCCCAGAGACTGACTACACAGGTACAAAAAATCAAAAGCAAGTACTTTCTTTGGGAGGTGATTCCTGGTGACAGTGAACAGCAAATAGAAAATGGCACAGAAAAGCAAAAGCAACCAAAAGAGGGTTCTTTATCAACCTAACACTGTAGGTGGCTGATAGTTAGCACTGTGTGGGAATTCTGGGGTGCAGTAACAAATACATAACGCAGAGTTATAGAAGAATTGTGGTGTAGGCCAGAGGTGTGGGGGTGAGAGGATTGACCAGAGACAGAGTAGGGAGCAGAATATGCAGAACTCCTGAAATACACTGCTAAGGGGAACAGAAGGGGAACCAGGAGAGGTCTGCTGTGCCATATGTGGGTCAGCTCCCTGGCTGGGGATCGAACTTAGACCATAGCAGTGATAGTGCTGAGACTGAACCCCTAGGCCACCAGGGAGGCCCCTCAGAGTTAACAGACTGAGGGAGGGAAATGAACTATATAGAAATAGCAACTCGCTTGTGTCATTGTCCACCACTAGGGGGCATTCCTTTAGCAGCTCTTTCATACTTCTGTCTGCTGATTTGGACAGTCTTCCAGCAAAAAGAAGCAGATATTGGAGATTAGAAAGTAGCTCGAGGACATTTTAGTGGTGATGTCTCAGGTATGTCATTAAGACACCAACAGTTTCTATTAAATCTAGCATGATTCAACATAGTATCTTCTCATTTTGATGTGGATCTTTTTCACTTACCCTGGTCCCTAGCTCAGTTGTGTCATCAATATAAATTTCCATTGTAGGCTAATCCTCTGTGCTCTTATATGCATTTCTTTTTTAAAGGAGGGTTTTTTTTTTTCCACTGAAGAGAAATCACAGTATTTTTCAGCTATTTAAAGTTATGTCATTTAAAGTAGTCTTGATTAGTATAGTTCTAGAATAATTGTATACCCTCAATTGTTAGTATCAGTAGGGATCTATTACTATTGAATATTTTTCTTAGGCTAAATTTGAACAGAGAGCTTCAAACCTCAAAAAATATATGTACCTAGGGCCTCACTGATGGCACAAGGGGTTAAGTCTCAGCACTATGAAGCTATCAGCAGCCACTGTAGCAGTAGTTCAGTCCCCAGCCAGGGAGCTTCCCACATGGAGCAGCAGACCTCTCCTGTCTCACCTGCTGCTCCCCTCAGCAGTGTATTTCAGTCAATCCGCCTGTTCTGCTCCCCACTCTATCTCTGGTGAATCCTCTCACCCCTACTCCCCATCCCCCACACCTCTGGCCTATACCCCATCTCTAATATGCATAAATAAATAAAATAAAAATTAAAATATATATATATATATATATATGCACCACACCAGTGCTATCACCAGTGTTCTGGTACCACTACTGTCCAAATGACACACTCTATGCATTCCTGTCACCTTCCTTCCCTTTTCTCTCTGTTAATATGCCTAATACTTTTTTTTTTAAGAAGTTAAAGAAAATCATTTCAACTTTTCATTGGTAAAGAATTAAATAAAATTCCTTAAACCACTTAATCTCACAAAACAACAACCAAAACACCAGAAAGTGGTCTTCCTTAACTGTATTGCTGTAGCTCTAAGCCCATGTAGGTTTTGTCTTGTGTGGCAACTCTGATTGGTAACTGCTTTTTGAAGCATGGTGATAAGAAGGATTCTGATGCAGTCTCTAGACTGGGAGAAAGGATTGCTGTGGCAGGGGTGCAGCGGAGTGAACCACAACCAAATATTGGGTAGGTCACACATTCTAAGTTTATGTTTCTTTATATTATTTTAAAAATCATTTGACATCCTTACTTGTCTGCCCAGGCCTGAGCTCAAGGACAAGATTTTACAATTCTCTATGTACGCAATGGCTAGGACATAGTAAGAAACTAATAAATGTCTGGTCATATTCTTCTAATACTGCATTCTGAAAAAGAAATATATCCTGTGTATATTCCATTATAGCTGCATATTGCTGCAGATTGCCCCTGTGTCTCTCAAGGTACTGGGGATATTTGTCATTGCCTTACTCCCAAAACTGTCTTCCTGATTTCTCTGAATCCCTTGAATTTTTGTCAGTATTCCCAAAGATAACTTCTCCACCCCCGTACCTCATCACACACAGTACACATGTAGTATCCTAGCAGCCCGGAGGCAGGATTGATGGGGTGAGAACTAATGGTTGTACATGGCTCCTACAGTTATTCCAACGCTAGGGTAAAGACTGAAGATTAATTATAGATAGAAACTGTAGGATATGGGAAATGACTGGAGGGGAAAATGGACCAAAATCTAGGTAGAATTAAAGGTTAGTGGTGATGACAGAGCAACAGCTCAGACATAATCTGGTGCATCGCCTCCTGCTCTGAGGGCCTGAGTGGACATCAGTGTCAGTGACCACTTCCCACTCAGTGTAAGTCAGCCACTTCCTATTTGTTTGTACCCTGGATTTTACGTGACTGAAACAAATACTTCCAATATGGTGGAGTGGCTTAAAAAGCATGGACTTTAAGACAGAAATACATGTTGTTAAATCTTAACATGTTTTATAATTATCAATTGGATGTCCCTCCCTGCATTCCTTCAAATGACAAATGCAACAATTATAAACCTTGCACATTTTTCTTTGTTTGGGTAAAGATAAAATGAAATTACTTTAAAAGAGTTTATAAGAAACCTGGCAGAGATGGTTTTCTTTGTAAATAATCAAAATGTTGTATTTTTAGACTAAAAGGAGAGAGTGAGAGAGAGCACACATTGCTTACTCAGTCTAATGGAATGAACACCCAAAAATCATAATTTCAGGAAGCAAGGTCAGACAGTCATATATTTCCTTTTTGTGACGACAATTCTACTGCCCGTTATAACAGAACTCTTAGTGCATAATAGCAGAACTAACTTACATGATAAATCCAGACATAGAGTCTTATTTTAACTGAGAGTTAGTTTGTGGGAATGCTAGCTTGTGACAGTAGGTGCTTGAGTAGAACTACTTTCCTCCCTCTGGGACTCAGTTGTATATTTAAGTAATATGCTAAATAAGACCTGTAAAATATATAATGCTGTATGTAGATTGTATGCGCTACATAGGTGACCAACAAATGAGACATTAGAAGTTTTCATAACATGTGGAATATTTAGTGTTTGTGTTCAGTGATGCATGGTTTCTGAAAGTTTTGGAAATTAGAACATGTGATCCCTTCTATTGAAAAATTATAATAATATAATCCATTAAGTTCCATTTTTTCCCCCTGGAAATAAAGACTTTTAAAGGTACATTTAGTTCTCAGTTACAGCAGTTATTTGTGTCTGGATATTAATGTTTTTACTTCCTTTTCCTTTTCAAGACCTAGACTTTTAAATTTCTTGCATTCATTCAATCAGTATTATTAAGTGCATATCCTATTTCCAGTAGGAAGATTATATGCAAGAAGGCAAAATGAATGCTACCCACTTGGAATTTCCAATTACTGGTGTCTATAACCAAAATTGTTTATGGATGTAAGTAACATGTAAAGAGCAAATATAGCATGAAATAAAAGTGAATCTCCAACCAGAGGAATACTATTTTGTTTTTTTAAAGAATGATAGAGGGCCTCCCCAGTGGCTCAGTGGTTAAGCGCTGCGCTATGGAGCTGTCAGCAGCTGCAATGCGAGTTCGACTCCCGGCTGGGGAGATTCCCACATGGCACGGCAGATCTCTCCTGCCTCGCCTGCTGCTCCCCTCAGCAGTGTGTTTCTGTTGCTCTGCCTGTTCTGCTCCCCACTCTGTCTCTGGTGAACCCTCTTGCTGCCCGACGCCTCTGGCCTGTACCCCAGCTTGTATGGATAAATAAATCTTTAAAAAAAATAAAGAATGATAGAGATTCACAAATACACACATACACACATATACACACAGACTCGATCATGGTTTTGCCTTCTTGCTTATTTGGGATCTCCCTCATTTTTTAATATGTACAAAATAGCCATATTTTGTCCCCAAGTGAAAACGGTGTCCAGAGGAGGACAGTTTCCTTTGATAGCCATCTATTACAGGGTAGCCTCTAAATTGATTGACCCAGTAAAATTCCTGAAAGCTCAGAACCTGTTACCCTTCATGTCTTAAATTTTCACATTTACTTCCTACGCTAATAGTATATACTTTTACTATTTCATTTTATGATGTAGACCTTGGTCTTGTGCAAAAAAACACCTTGTCACAGGTAGAAAATAAATACTGGCATTTCATACATATATGAATCCATTCAATAGTTTACCTTTAAAGGAAGTGTTAGTCGTGGAGTCAGAGCTCCTTCCTTCTCTGACATGAATTTAGAGCCTGCCTGCTGCAACATTTGCATCCCTTTTCAATCTTCCCAACAGTAAACTATTGGTTAAGGTGGTAGTCTTGCTGTATTATTCCTTGATTTTCTTCTTAATTTGACAAGTCTCGCTGATAAATGGGATTCTCTCCTATAGAACAATCTTTGAAGCATGTAGTATCAGTGAGACCTTATAGGAATGAAAACTAAGACTATGCCTTACTGGTTCGCCTAATGCTGTAGAGCTGGTAAAAGACACTAACAAGTAATTATAACACTCAGATCTTTTTATTCTCATTCTTTGAATTTTATTTTCTCCTTTAAGTATTTATTGGGTTCTGAAGATGGGTCGTACATTGTTCTAGGCTCCGAAGATACTACATGAAAAAACAGACAATACATTTTTAGTAAGTCTGTATTCTGGGTGGGGATATAGGCAATACTTTTTTTAATGTCATAGTTATAAGTGTTACGGAAAAGTCTGGAATAAGAATCACCATCATTTTAAGAAGACAATAAGTGGTTCAAGATGGAAAATGTGAGGCAATGATAGTACTCAGACTGTGTTGTACTCAGAGCACTTTCAAATCACAGATTTCAGAACTTATTCTGCAAGCTTAGAGCCATCACATTTCTTCTTCATTGTCAGTTTTTCATCTAGTTAATCAAAATGTGTCCCGAATGACCTCCAATATTTATTTCATGTCATGACTCATTTTGACCTTGTCCTCTAGCATGGATTCACTCTCTTTTTCTGTCCTATCGCTGTCTTAATTTTCCTTTCTTACTAATATTTATCCACTCTGACTAACTTCTCTAAATCATAAGTTTTTTTTTTTTTTTTTTTTTTACATACAAGCTGGGGTACAGGCCAGAGGTGTGGGGCGGTGAGAGGGCTCACCAGAGACAGAGTAGAGACAGAGTGGGGAGCAGAACAGGCAGATCAGAAGCACACTGCTGAGGGGAGCAGCGGGCGAGGCAGGAGAGGTCCGCCCCACCATGTGGAACTCTCCCTGGCCGGGCGTCGAACTCGCGTCGACGCTGCCGACAGCTGTGCCACTGGGGAGGCCCCTAAATCACAACTTCTTTTTATCCATGCACAAACCTAGACCTATAATCAATTCACTTACTTATGTCACACTTCCAAATTGTGATGAAAAACTAGCAAAAATTAAAAAGAGCAAGCATTTTGAAAATGGTTTTATGAGTCTAATGTCTGATTACCTTTCTGACATTCTAACTGGACTTATTTCTTTTATATACTGAAAATATGCTAATTTACATGGCAGATATGCTGTGTATGTTTGCAAAAAGTAGCAGTATGCTCAGCTGAGATGGGAGGCAATATTTTGATAGATACCAGCTTTCTCACCCTAATTACACAGACATAACTAATTTTACCCATCAGCCATGCATAAGTTCATTGCTATTTCTAACACTTTCCCAAACTAATTCTGAAAGTATTTTTGACGCACATCCCTCCCCCAAATCATGCATTAATATTTGCTGTTAAAAATAATATATAGGAAGGTTTTTTTCAAGAAGTTGTTCTGATATTCTGTAGGCCATTATTATATAAACCAACTTTGAATGCCTACTCTGTGCTGGAAACGATCATAGGCATTTCCTACACCTTACTTCATGTCACTTTTTTCCAACAAACCTTAAAAGTGTATATGATTTTTCAAATTGAGAGATACAGAAATTGAAATGCAATGTATTTAAGCATTTATCTGCACTGCTCAATGCCACTTGGTTTATATACAGTCACGAGGGAAACCAAAGATTCTTTTGGTTTAAAGATAGATACAACCTGCAGAAGGGCCACCTAACCAATTTACTGGATCTGTTACTTTTAAGAAATGACATTTGATAGAATTATATTAATTAGTTGTCTTGTTTGGTGACTGAATTTGGAGACTGAGTATGACAGAAAACCCAGGGAAGGATGAGAATGTGGAACTAAGAATTTAGGAAGATATGAAATGTTAGTCATAATGGTTCTAAATATATCTGATAAAGTCTATCATAGGGAAATATTTGTGAAGTGGGTAATACACAGGAATGGGTCAATGTAATTTTGGTATATCAACCTCAAGTGTTTTTCCCATTGTGTTCTGAAAATGAGTTGTTAAATGAGAGGCTAATAGCTGTTCTACAAAATAGTAATGTTAGTAATGAAACAAGAAAGAGTGAGTTCAAACTGATTTGAGAAATCCTGTGGTTTCTCCTAATTCCTGATGGTTCAGGAATTGGTTGGTTGACAATACAAAGTAACTATGTAAGAACCTTTGACAAGACTTGCAGTGAAGAAGCTTACCATATGCCCCTTACAGTTTAGCCTTCTGTGTACTTAACTGCTCTTCAATGCATTTCACAAAATGATTCCAAAAGTAATTTTGGCTGTAGTTTTTAAAGCTATTTTATTTGCTTAGGCACAATTATTGCCTAGGAGGTCGATAAATTAATCTACCCAGGGCCATGCAGTGCGAAGATTAGACGCCGAGCTATAAATCTGGTTCTCATTCTGACAACTCTGTCTGCATGACCACACAAATCAATTTCCATGGGTTACCAAAACTATTCAGTTCCTATAGAGAAAATTCCTAGAACAGTGTAAGGCATATAACCACTATTACTTACTAAGGGACAACTGTGATCATCATCACCTTACTGAAATTGAGATTTTCTAAATGGAAGATGAAAACTTTGAATATAGCAGGGTTTGATTTTGCATGAGATGCTTAATTTTATGTGTCCACTTGCCATTGCAGTGGGGTTCCCAGGTTAGCCATTACTTCTAGATATGTCTGCAAGAATGTTTCTGAATGAAATTAGCATTTGAATCAGTAGAATGAGTAGATCCTTCTCCCAATTGGGGTGGACCTGATTCAATCCATTAAGGACCTGAAAAACAAAAAGCTCTCCCAGGAAAGAATTTATTCCCCTTCCTGGCTGTAGATTTCATGTGGGATATTGACTTTCTCCTGCCCTCAGACTGGGCTTTACAGCTGGTTCTCCTGTCTGTATACTCTGAAATGACATTACTGGCTTTCCTGGCTCTCTAGCTTGTAGAGGACAGAATTTTATCAGCTCACAATCAAGTGAGCTTATTCCTCCTTATGTACATATTTGTATTTATATTTGTATCCATATGTATATATGCATATCTACATTATGCACCTCTTTGTGTGTGTATGCTTGTGTATACACCTGTGAGAGAGAGAGAGAGAAAGAGAAAGAGAATAGGAATTGTAGTGTCCTCAAGACAAAAATATAAAAATGTTGCAACATCCTGTCATTACTGATTTGAAGGCAGTCGCTACACTGTTGCAGATGGAATGCCAAAGTATCCAGTCCCCTTGTCTTCCATTTATCCCTATACTTAACATACTTGATAGCTTTGAATGGCTTTCCAGTGCAATTTGAGAAGGAAATTTTGATGATCTAGAGTGCCTAGTTTCACATTGCTTTGATTTACATACCTAAGAGAATTTTTTAAAAGCTTTGAACAAATTTTCTAAGTTTAAGTGAAAAGAAAACATAAATTACAAGGAGATATTAAATAGAATCATTACCAACTATTTATTCATTAAAAGTGCCCCATTAGAAACTATTTGTAGGGAAGGAGATGATGGAATGAATCAAAGGAGAAAATGAGAAAAAAATACAAAGACGATTGTAGCACTAAGACACCCATTGTTGACAAATCTATACCGTCTCCTTGCAAGTGGAATTTTTGTACTATATTTAAATTTGTTTTATTTTTAAAATGTCTTCATTTGTTTAAAGTTAAATTTCCATATAAGTATATATGTCATTAAGTCATTCACTAGATCATTTAAAAATGCTGTGTACTAGTGCATGTATCAGACAAACCCATTTTAACAGGTATTAATGCATTTTAAACTGAAAGACTATTGTTGATCTTATAGCATTTTCATTGTTAAAATTGGTTTCCTCTAATTGTAGTCTGCCAGAAATTGAATATTGGTCAAAATTTCTGAGATATTGTGAAGGCTTTCAACATTAATTAAATCTTCATTCATCTAAATATGTCATGGAATTTGAAATCACTGTTTTCATTAATATTTGATAATATATACTTTTGATTTATGTGACATTCTTATTTTCTATATTTAAAACCATAGAGACATGTTAATGATTATCATTTGATCTCTCAAGGCACCTTGCAAATTCTTTTGCACATATTTGTCCTTGGCACATAGTTGTTGAATTATTACTCCACGTATTTGTGTCAGTGGGATTTTGTTATGTTCTTATGACTCTATTGAATATAGTTTGTATTTCATCAATCAAGGAAAGTCCACATAGAGTAACATTGCTCCTGTGGACTGTGTGTGATCTGAGGCTCTAAGTCAGTAATCATTGTTAGGATTGTGATAAGAACATGGGTTCTCAAAGCATACTGTAGTGTCAAGCATTCTGGTTCCACTTTTGTGTGAGGTCATTGTGTGGCCATAGAAAAAGTAATATTTCCTCTCTGATCTTCAGTGCATCCAACTGTGTTCATGGAGAATGAGCTATGGAATGGGCTTTCATCCAACCCTATGACTTTGATAATTCATTTACCTTACTGTTTATTTTTTTTGGAAGATTTATTTATTTATGCATACAAGAGCTGGGGTGTCGATCAGAGGTGTGGGGGGCGAGAGGATTCACCAGAGACAGAGTGGGGAGAACAGGTCAATATACTGAAATACACGGCTGAGCAGAGCAGTGGGCGAGACAGGAGAGGTCTGCTGGGCTATGTGGGAAGCTCCCTGGCCAGGGAATCAAACTAGTGCTACAGTGGCTGCTGATAGCTTCATAGTGCTGAGACTTAGCCCCTTGTGCCACCAGGGAGGCCCCTTAATGATTCTTTAGAAAGGATAATTTTTTTGAGACTCTCACTGACTCCAGGGGAAAAACACACACATACAAAAGATGGTTATAGAATTCCCCAAGGGTAAATGGCATATCCAATTTTTCATTATAGTATCTGTCTTGATTATTCTTCTAACTAAATATTCAGTAGAATAGAGAACAATGGGAGTGTTGGAGAGGAGGGGGAAGGATGAGAAAATTGGGCCAGGAGTGTGTGAGAGAGAAAAGCCTCATTGTTCTATAGTGGAAAGTCAATAGAAAGCTTAGAACTAATATCTAGTAATAATAATAAAAAAAACTAATATCTAGTAGTAGTATGTTATTTATGTTATGACAGTTAATGGGAAATAGGTATAACTTTTACATAAAATATGAAAACCAGTTCCCATATCTGTCCCTTACATCAATCACAGTAATGGGGAAATAGCTGAATAGAGGTTAAAGATCCCATCAAAACTTGGTAAGGACAGGCTTTAAAAAGATGCCTTTGACCTATTCAAGAAGGAATTTTATATTCAAGATTTAGCACAATAAAAATGACTATAATGATTAATGTTTAACCTTGTGATGTATACTATGGCGATGTTTTGTGTGTATTCTTAATAAATTGCCATCGATAACATCTAAAACTTCATATAGTATTATTTGCAATGAATAAATCTTATAGAAAAATACCTTCCAACATTTTTTCTACTTTATTTTTAAGCAATTTGAGCTAAAATAAATCAAATTAAATCCTCTAGCAACACCAGCCTCCAAAAAAAAAAAAAAATCTATTTCACCAGGCTTGTGCTGTTCTTTTAATGATAGAATGTGGCAGCATGCTTCTGAAACTCTAAGTGTACCATTTTCAAGGTTGTTCACAGTGGGTTGTGGCATCAGATATCTATTTCTAGAACTTCTCTACTTCAGCTGGCCTCCCACACACTTTGGATTGTGGAGATTATTGAAAATTTAAGCAATGAGAAAAAAATATTTTAAACCAACACAATAATTTCACCATCTCTCTAAATACACGCGCGCGCACGCACACACACACACACACACACACATCAAAAAACCACCTTAAAATTAAAATATAGCTAATTTCTCATGTTCAAATGGATTCTTGGGTTATCTAATTCTTATTCCACATGAATCTTGTTTCTCATATGTGTTGGGCCCACCTTTCAGTATCTGCAATTTCTAGGAACTCCCTTCTCATCTCTGGATAGCTCAGCTAGAAATATTTCCTGGGTTTGAGCAGACACATCTTCATTTAGAACTTTACACATTGACTTTGGTTTTCAGTAGTTCTCAAAGCATACTGGAGTCTTTCGTATTCTGTAGGAAACGCGTGTTTATGTAAAGCGAACTGTTTACTTTAAGTGAGGGGCAGCACAAAACTCCTTCATTTGCATTAAGAACAGGCCCTACCCTTTCACTGAGCTCTGCTTTCTCCCGAGCTGTTTGCCAAGACTGAACATCTTTCCCTTCACCATTTCCACTCCCTGAGCTCATTTCAGATTCAGCCTCATCCCTCAAGAATCTGCTGAAATGTTCCACTTCTCTGACATTTTCCTTAATTTACTTGTTAAAGTTTTCTTCTTTATCACTCCTTTTTTGGAACTCAGAAAACTGTCTTGTTTGCCTTTGCACTTGTCAGTGGACTTTGTGACAAAGCAGATGCCCTTCATTATCTGTTTGGGTCAGTAAAACTTAAAAATTTTAAATGCCACAAAGGAAGTTGAAATTACCCTGACTGGTATACTTGTGTGTAACTCATCTCTTGCCTCCACTGTCACCACCGTCTGCTTGCAAATCTTGCAAACTGGGCTTTAATCCAGGATGGTGAGAACCAAACAATGGAACTGACTTAGTTATATTTAAGCTTAGCTACAGAAACTTACTGTGACCTGAAAGTGTGGGGAAGATTTTGTTTTTTAATTCTGAGATGGAACTGTTATGTATCGATGTCCATGAGTCAGAGGCAGATATTAGAAAATATCACTGCTTTTTTTTCTATATGACGGCCAGTACTCTGTACTGATGAGTTTATATTAAAGCCTGCATTTCAAACATGTCACACAATACCTGACACTTAATAAAAGCACAGGAATGCAGTCATTCTTTAAGTTTTTTTTTTTTTTTTTAATAGAGGAAATTTACCTTCTCTACCTCCATAAGGGGTCTTTGTCCTCATTTTGTCCTAACTGCCTACTGATAAATACCTGGGACCTCTCTATGGTGTTAACATGATAATCTCTTACTTTCCGAACTGTAACTGGCTGAGTACAAAGTCTGGTAAAGGTAATGTGCCCTGGAGGGGGTTTGCTGATGAAATTGAATAGCCCCAGGGAAAATGCTAAGTTTGCATTTGGGGTGGAGTTTCTGATAAGAAATAAAAAGGAATGAAGAAGGAGATTCAGTAGCCATGATCCAGGGAAAGAAGAAACAGTCGCCATGATGTAGGAATGGAAGAGGCAGTCGCCATGCTGAAGGAATAGAGGAAGCAATCGCCATGATGTAGAAATAGAGGAATCAGCAGCAGAAAATGTAGCTGCCAAGATTAAGAGTTTGGGAATCAGATGCCAGAAGTTTTGAGCCACCAGGATATAGACTGAGTGTTTTTGGAATCTTTAGTGACTTTGGGGCCAGCGACTTTGGAGGCTTTGCAAGTAGCCGAGCGACGGAAACTGCTCCCAGTTTTGTCTATACTGCAGCCGAAGGAAGAAGGCAGAGGCCTGAAGCGGGCACCTTCCTAAAGTGCTTGAGTGCAGTCTTTTGGGCCGTCTGGCCGCTATAGTTGCTGTTTTCAGTGTTGTTGGCCTGGTGCTGCACTGGGGCATCATGGCGGTTTCGTGAGCATCTCCAGTTGTGTTTTGTGTTGGCCTCATGAGTTGGAACCTGGCCTCCACTCTGGCTGTTGCACATCTACAGACGAAGGAAGATGCCATTTTGGAAACGTGGCCTATTGTTTGGAAGAGGAGCTCCACGTCAGCAGTGGCGGGAAGACACCACCTTTGTTACTTTTCTGGAACTTAAAAAGACTGGACATTGCTTTAAGTAAGGTAAACAGCCATATGTTGACTTTAGTAATTCTTTGTTTTTCCCTGTTTACTAAATAAATCCCATTGTTATTGTTTCCTAAGTCTGAGTAGTCTTGCAGTTGTGCACGCAGGTGCAGAACCAAGCTAGTGACTGGGAAACAATTTGGCCAATGCCTTTGTCCAACTTTTAAAGCTTCATTTTCCCGCTATCAAAACCACACAGCCAGAACAAGCAGAGAACCTATTTGGAGAGGTTCAGGCAATCCCAATACTTTGTCATCTTCGAGTGTATCTCTAGTGTTAGAAAAGAAAAGAGGCAAAAAGTATCAGACTGAAGCAGATTTTATTTTGTCTGTGAGCATCGAATCTCCTCAGCAGCAGGGTGAGAATCGCACCCCAAAATTGGGAGAGTGGATCTTTATAGGGTCAGGCTACTGCTGGAATTTTTGGCATGCGTGTGGACGGCAGGAGTCTCTTCTGCCAGAGGGTGTTGTGCTGGAATTCTTTACTACTGTCAGCTTATCTCTGATTCAGCTTATCTCTGATGGCACCAGGCCATTCTGGTTTTACCAGGCGCCTCTGTGTGTACTCATCACCCAGTTCTCATCATCATGTCTTACATTCTAGAATTTGCCCCTCAAGATGAATGAATGAATGAACCTTTGCCTCAGTTTGAAAGAAATAGGCATTTAGTTCTCTTATCTCTGAAGTTTTTTTTCTTAGGACTGGTAGACAAACTCATAGTTATTTTAGATACAAAAATACTGCAAAAAAAGGAAAAGGAAGAGAGACGAAAGAAATTTTTAAAATATATCGGTGTCTCACAATAAAGTGAAGAATATTAATGCTTCCCAAGGCTCAGTGTATATTTTCACATCCTCTTAGCTCCCCTATCTTCACATCACGCCACTTTCCCTTTTCTTCTCTTAGATCATCCTTCTTTCAGATTTTTAAATAGCCTCAAACTCAGGTCTCTCTTACCCAGGCCCTTTGGTCCTGCTTGGAATTGTTTCTCTCTAATGTCCCTCTATTATCCTTTTCTCTATTGCCTAGTTAATTCCTACTTATTCATTATTCATGTCTGTCCAAATGTCGGTTCTTTGGGGAAATGTTTCTGGGTGCCTTTTTGTCAGAGTTTATCATTTAAAATTCTGCTTAAAATTTTCCTTTCAAAACACTAACCAGTTTGTAATATTTGTGTAATCATTTGATATCCCTTTTTGTGCAGTAATTTGTGTAATAATTTTAAGATTTTATTTTCCATTTAGACTCTAATTTCCCTGAGAATGTAGTCTGTGTCTCTGCCCCAAACACTGTAGAATCATTAAATAGTGTACTATATATTTGATAAGGAAACAAAGAAAAGATTGGTAACCAATGAATAAGGCATTAAAAAAATACTAAAAAATCTCACAATTATTTGAGTGACTATATATTAGATGTGCAAGAAGACTATATGATTTTAAAACCTCTGTTTCATGTTTATAGTCCCTCTTTAGAGGAAATATACTCCTATAAACAGTGCTTACCTGGGGGAAAAAGCTTATTTAAATATATTAGAAAAGGTAAAAGTCTTGTATACTTAGTAATTTAAGAAAGATTAAATGAGAGACTATGGTGACAGTTCACAGGTATCTTGGTAGTGGTAATTTTATGGGGATTATATCTGAGAGGAGAAATCAAACTTGGACAGAAATGAACAATTAGTAAAAATATATAAAGTTTTTAAAAATAAAAATTTTAAATTTTAAAACTGAAATTTGGGAAAACACATTTTATGATTAATTTATCCGTTTGTTTGCTTAACCGATATTGGAAGATGGCATAATAGCCATAACTTTCATCACTCCATGGTAGCCATAGATTCTCTCATAACAAAATAAAAGGTTGCCTTTTTGCAATGGTGATACACTGTTCCTGTGTCGTCTTAATTCAATATTTCCTCTCAAAGCCCAAACCCATTTTAATGTATTTATCAAATTTTATTGATTTGCCCTTTATTTACAAAACGATATATTTTGGGGCATATAACGTCATATTTCATAGGTGTGTTTCACTTACCCACACCAAATTCTTGTGCCAACACACTATAAAGTTGAATGTCCTCTAATCATTGTTTCCATCCCTTCTTCCCCTTCCCCTTTAGTCAACACCATTTCCCCCCCCAAAAGCCTGAGGTATTTTTGTTGTGTTCTGCCAGTTTGTTTGCATTAGTTATTTATATTCCACATAGAGTGAAACTATCCAGTAATTGTCTTTCACTTTCTAACCCAAAGTTATTTTGAAACCAAAAACTTATAATTGACTTGATAGGGAGCTGCATGGAGAATAATTCTTACCAAGTTTTAATCTCTTCCATCCTTCATCCACTATGGCCTTCCACTATGGCCTTCATAGAGAAAAGCAGACAAGAACTACTTTGAAGATAGATTTCTATTGTGGACTGTTAAAACACTGCAGAAATAGGGGTTCAAGACCACACTGGTTATAAGATTTTTTTTTATATATATAATATATATTTTTATTGTTATTTATGTCTTTTACATTTTGCATTCCCCTTGGGTAGCCCACCACCAATTCACCCGTGATCCATCTCCATGGTCCCTTGTGTTCTTTTCTATTCCATTTTGTGCCCTTTCCCTTCCCTCCCTCCAGCTCCCTCCTTCCCCCCTTTCCCCCCCACTGATTTTATGAACACAAAACTCTTCATGCTCAGAGGGGAAAATGCCTCATCGAGTCTGCCTGTCTTATATGCTTGCACAAACAATTACCACATCCCAAAACTTTTAAAGGTAATAATTGGGAAGAGCACTGAATACTTCCTAACACTCACACACACAAGCTATTTTGACAGGTTAGCTCACTTTGATACTCTGGGTCTAAAATTCAATGAGCTCTCCTGGGGAAGTTACTGTGCAAATTATACTTTCTGCAATTTCATCTAGACTTCTCACAGAAGATCTCAGATTATTACTATCCAGTATGGTAGCCACTAACCACAAGTAGCTATTGATCATTTCAAATAAGACTAATGCAGTTGAGATGTTCTATATGTTTTTAAAATTCACATTGGAATTCAAAGACTTGGTCGCAGAAAAATAAAGGAATGTATAATACTTCAATAGTAGTGATTACGTAAGGACATGACATCTTAAATATGTTAAAATATATTATGAAAAATTATTTTAGTTTTCTCAGTTTGCCCTTTATTTGGTTTTCAGAAAATTTAAAATGGTGTATATAGTTCACCTTGCATTTCTTTTTTTTTTTTTTTTAAGATTTATTTATGCATACAAGCTGAGGGTACAGGCCAGAGGCGTGGGGTGGTGAGAGGGTTCACCAGAGACAGAGTGGGGAGCAGAACAGGCAGATCGACGGAAATACACTGCTGAGGGGAGCAGCGGGCAAGGCAGGAGAGGTCTGCTGCGCCACGCGGGAGTCTCCCCGACCAGGCATCAAACTTGTGTCACTGCTGCCAACAGCTCCACACTGCAGCTCTTAACTGCTGCACCACCAGGGAGGCCTCTCACCTTGCATTTCTGTTGAATAGTACAGGTCATTCACTTGAGGTTGGAAGAATTTCCAAGAGACACTAGAGTATAATGGTTACCCCACAAATTTTGGCATTGTGTTCAAATTTCACTCTCTGTGATTTGTAGCTAGGTGATTTTGAATAATATGTCTAGCATTTCTAAACAGAAGCTTCCACTTCTTTTAAAGGAATAACATTCAAATCTCTAAGTGAGAGGTTATATGAGGTAAACCACTGTGCTATGGTAGATTTTTGTCATATAGTAAGATCAAACCCATGACTTAACAGGTATTTTTGGAACAATTACTAAGTGCAGGGCTGTGTATAAGAAGAACCCAAATATCTAATCACAGTCTCCAACTTAGTGACAAAACCTCATCTGCATCATCAGTTGTGTGGACTTAAATTTCTGCCTGTTTACTTACTTACTAGATTATTTTTCATTTTTAAAACATAATAATTATCTACATTAGAGGGTTATGAAGACTAAATGAATTTAATACCTTGTAATATAGTGATGTTGATAAATTGAAAACTTATAACCAAATGCATGCATCTCTCCCCATCCCACCCCATTTTCCAGTCCAGCTTCCTTCTTTCATCTTTGAATTTTGACTCATAGTCATCCTGGATTTCCTGGTTGTTAATCTTTCTGTTTTACTGAAAAATATAGTCTACAGACCTTCAGTCCTCTTAACACTCTCTAGTCTCTGGAGAGCACCAGTGTGCAAGGAATTGACAGAGTAGCTCACTGATCCTCTGGGTCTAAAATTCAATGAGATCTTCTGGGGAAGTTACTGTGCAAATGATACTTTCTGTGATTCTATCTAGACTTCTCCCAGAATATCTGATTGTTATTACTATTTTTTTTTTTTTTTAGTTTTTATCTTTCAAAAAACTCAGCTCAGTTGAGTGAATATAAGACAATTGCTTTAAACATATTTCAAGTAATTGAAGACCCAAACAATAGAACTGTTCTTGATGAAAGTACATGTTCTCCTTCTTCAGAGTGTCTATGAAGATGAGACTCTCTCTTTAATCTTACGTAAACCCAATAACATCAATCATAGTTTATTATTTTCTTCCCTATTGTACTTTTCCCTTAAAAAGTAGATAGATTCAGGAAAAACTAATTGAGGAGGTAGAAGGTGGAAGTGAGACAATATCAGAAAGTTTAAAAAGTAGGTAAGAAGGCAAGGGTTTCATTTCTGAAAGCATATGCTAATGCAGGGAAATTTGTTCATTTAAAATTGAAATGAGGGGCCTCTCTGGTGGCCTAGGACTTAAGGCCTCAGCAGTATCACCACAATGGCATGAGTTCGATCCCCTGCCAGGGACCTGACCCACATGGCACAGCAGACCTCTCCTGTCTCACCCGCTGCTCCCCTCAGCAGTGTATTTCAGTAGATCCACCTGTTCTGCTCCCTACTGTGTCTCTCACTAACCCCCTTACCTCTGGCCTACACCTCAGTTCTTCAACACAACAATGAATTTAAAAAATACATTTTAAATGAAAAGGCATGCAAAAATAAGTAAAAAAAAAAAAGATACTGTTAAGACTTCAAGTTCCCACGTAAAGTGACTGTTCTGTGAGATTTGATTGGGCTCAGCAGTTCTCTCTTTACTTTCCTTTTGTGGATGTTCCACTAAACCTTAGCCCAGGTTACAAATGTAGCAGATCAAGGTGAACATATTTTTGTCACATCATTCCCATGGCTCTTTGTACAGTTGACTGGCTAATACCAAGGGCCAGTTTTCAGGGCAGTGGGTCTCTGATCTAACTTTGTCACACCAGAGTTCACGTTTGACAGAAATGGGAGAAGCCAGGAGAGTAAAAATAAAAACAAGAACAAGACAAGTAAGTAAAAAGAGGCAAGTGCCAGAGAGAAAGGAGAAAACATGCATCAGTGTGTAAAAATCAGGCTACTTTAGGGCATGTATTCTCAACTCCCATGTCCAGTTACCTAAAGCTCCGTTGAACTTGTATCTCTGAAGGAGGAAAATAACTGCCCCCACCACTTTAGCTACAAGGAACTGAGACTTTTGGGGTGTTATCCCCCAAATCCTCTGACTAAAACACTTCAATGTAAAGACATCACTTGCATGATCCAACTAGTGTATTTTTAAAGTATCTCCACTTAATATGGCACTTTCAAAATAAATATTGTATAATGAAAACCACTGGAAAAAATTTTCCATACAAATTAATCTTTGTTTTAATTTTGCCCTTATATTGACTCACTAAACATACTCACTGACATTTATCTTTAGAGATGTTTGACTAAACAATTAAACATTCTCTCCCTAAATAAGACCAGCGGGTCCTCTCCTGTATTACAGGATTATAAGTATTACATTATATGTATTGCAGATTGTATGATACTATATTTTTAAGCTACATAATTGTATCGGTAGGCATATATGTCATTATGGTAATATGACACATGCTCAAATTTGGGGTATTTCATTATGTAAAACATTTTCAACAGCACAATAACATCGCAACTTTCTTTTCATTAAGGTTTTAGAATGAGTGAGAAGAGAACTGCAGGGGAGTAAAGCTGATTTTTTTTCTGTGACTCTTTTAATCTTCTTTGAAAGTATCTAGCAAGTCACCATAAAGTAGCCTTTTTTCGTCCCATCAATATACTAACACAGATCTTTACAGGTGTTAGAAGCAATATCTGACAGTTCAAACAGGTCAGTGAACATATTTATTCTTCCCAAATAAATGATAGTAAAGATTTTGTCAACGAAAAAAGAGAAGGTGCACATGAGATGTGGCTCGGGTCGCCAAAAAGGTGAAATGAACAAATGACTCCAAATAGATCAAACACTCTCGCTTGCTCCAAAACGGCGTTCCCCTCAGTGTGCGTAGAGTGGAACGAAGAGTCATTTGAACATAATTGATGGGACCAAGTGAGAGCGAATCTTACAAAGAGATGTGGATAAATATCAGGCTCAGTTCCAGAGACGAAGAATGGAAGGTGTTGTGGAAAGCGGAGGGCATTTGGGCATAATTAGTGAGACGAAGTATGACCCATTCACCTAACCTCTTGATCTTTAAAATAAAAGAACAAGCTTGGAGACTGTAGACATCTTGACCTTGAAGAATTAAATACTTAAAAAACCTCTCTGGGCTATCGTTCTCACAGAGTAGTGTACAACACGCTCTGATTTGGGGCAGCTCTCAACACAGTGGTTTTTTCATAGCTCTCGTTATTGTGCCAAACCGTATCCTCTGAGGTGGCTTTCATACAAAGTCAGTATTAGACGATAACTTAAAAACAATAAATCCTGGGGTCTAAACTCTTTCTTGGCCTCATTAGCAAGGAAAGCAGAAGAGTTCTTAGATAAAATGGGTACTTTTAAAGTTTCAAAACCTGGTAGATTAAATATACAGAGAAAATCTATTGCATGTTAAATGCTGACTTATCTATGGCTATTTTTTTCCAAAGATTTATTTTTGTTTATACATACAAGAACTGGGGTGTAGGCCAGAGGTGTGGGGGGTGAGAGGATTCACCAGAGACAGAGTGGGGAGCAAAACAGGCAGATCTACTGAAATACATTGCTGAGGGGTGCAGCGGGTGAGACAGGAGGGGTTTGCTGCGCCATATGGGTCAGCTCCCTGGCCAGGGATCGAACTCATGCCTCAGTGGCTGGTGATAGCTTCATAGTGCTAAGACTTTAACCCCTGTGCCACCAGGAAAGTCTATACCCATATTTTGGGGGCACTTTGGCCACTGTATCTTTCATGATCATGTACAGAACTGTAATGTATATGGGGGTGAGAGAGAGAAAGAGAGAGCGAGAGAGAGAGAGAGAGAGAGAGAGAGAGAGAGAGAGAGAGAGAGAGATTTAATGGCAAAAACATGAGCATTAATTATATGGGTATCCGAGTCAGAATAAGCAAAGTGGGCCCATTCTTGTTTGACTCAGTCCATGTTAACCTGAAGAGACTTAGCAGAATAAAGTATCTTGATACTGTAAGTATCAAGGCAAGTCACTGACTCAAAGCATTCTACATTAACTGTTCGCACACATACATAAACTCTCTCAAGTAGTTCTGCCATATACAATACAAATCAATTAGTGGCATAAAGCAGCAATGGTTTATTATTGTTATAAAATATTAATGTGATGTGGTATATAATAAATTTTATCTCTTATAACTAAGTATGCATCCTCACTAATTTATCAGTCCCAAAGATAATGATCTGCAAAAATAGGAGTATTTAATAGATGCAGTATTCAAACTGAAAATAGGCAAAGTTCAATTTAAGGATTCTCCTTCAAAGATATGGGGCTCCAGTTTTGGAAGGAGCCGTTGTAGTCTGAAAGTCACATAGCACCTTTTTTCTCATCATGCCTAAGTTCCCTCTTTAGTTCTGATCCAGCTAATGAGTAACTGGATGTAGTATTTGAAGAGTTCTTCTGAATGCTTCCCTTCTTACTAGAACTTTCTCACCCACATTGTGTAGTGGTTTCTAATATGGGTTCTGAAACCAAAAACTGATAAGTACATGTCATTGCTGTAGCTTCAAGGACATCTAATCTAGGACAAGCATTACTGAATCACAGTGTCCCCCTCTTGTCTTGCCTTCTCCTTCTTCCCTCCATTTCCTACTCTCTCAAATAATAATAACAGTGTGTTAGTCCAGGTTGTGAGATGCGTAAGCTGTGACATATGCAAAGAACTAGGATTATATTACAGAAAATGCCTATGTGAGGTAAGTTATGGAAGGAAACAGAAAAGAATGGGAAACCATAAAAATATAATGTGAATATGAAAGGAGGGAACTGAGATTGAGTGGAGGAAGTATTGGAGATCTTTCAGTCTAAGGAACCAACAGCGAAACCATGAAAGTTTCCTCAAGCTAATGTTGGCTGTCACAGGAATCTTGTCTCCCAGGAATAGGTTCTTCTAGGTTTCCTGGATCCCTCAGCCATGGACATGGAGTGGCCCAGAGCAGGTGAGCCTCTAGCACAAAGACGGGAATGGATTGCAAAGTGTAGCAGATGGAACTTCTTGCAAGAACTCCTCCAGGCACGTTTTCTTGGCCACCCTCAGTGAAGTATTCCATAGGCAGAGACTTAAGTCACAGTGTAAACACTTAACAAACATCTATCACTGATCCTATTACTACTATTACTACCACAACCAACACTACCAACACGACTACTACAACACTACTACATTTACTGCTACATGTACTATCACTGTCATAACTGATAACTATTAACTGATGGATCTCATCTATTAGTCAAAAATGTTAGACATGTTGTTCTTTAGTAACTTTATTTTTCTTGAGAAAGTAAATTAATTTTTCCTCCTTCGGTGAGTAGCTAGCACAGAGTTCTGATACTCTTAGTGTCTTGAGAGTTATGACACACAAAAACAATACAGCTGCCTATATACTGGCGGGCAGTGGGCAGAAGTAAGAACACCTTCCTAACTGGCACAGGATGCCCTCTGTTAAGCTTGTCATCATTGATGGAGACAGTTCCCACCTCGCCATCTCTCAGCTCACCCATGAAAACAGAGTACATTAGAGGAAGTGTTAAAACTCTCAAAAGGGACATGTGCCTTCAACAAAATACTGGACAAATTGCCTGATGTTATTCCACATTTTTAGCTTTATTAAGGAACTGAAACGGTTCTCTTCCACTTGCTGTCAGTATCAATTTTTAAATTTTTTGTTTTGCTGCAAAGGAAAAACATACCCTGCCAGATTCCTTATCTCTACAAACTAGTAGGACTTATTAAGTACATGAGTATAATAAAAGCAACAATCGAGTTTTTAGGTCGCCCATGGAACAGTCACCCTCTTTCTCTCTGTAAGTAGAAAAATGAGTGAGGCAGAGAAATAGTGAGAGGGAAGTGTGGAGACATGTCTGGTCTGTGAATTGCTGACCCTGAAGCCAAATACAGAACTTTTGCGTTGACCTTTGGGAGCTTTCAGTGACTTTAAAAATTAATTTGATTCTTACTTTTGACACTATCTTTTCCATACCGAGAGTACAGCAGCCAAGTTATTACATGGTCGTCACCTCAGAAGTTCAAGTCCTGCCCCTTCCTGAGCACATTGATCATTTCCCAAAAAGACACAGATTGATTCCACTGGGCTCATCTGCCGCCACCCGGGTCCACACTGGATCTGATGAATCTTAGAAGCCGTACACAAAGGCTTTGAACTTCACTAAAGCTTGACTAGAGACCTCTTTGGTGGCACAGCGGTTAAGCACTGCGCTGTGGAGCTGTTGGCAGTAGCAACGCGAGTTCGACGCCCGGCCAGGGAGATTCTCACATGGTGTGGCAGACCTCTCCTGCCTCACCCGCTGCTCCCCTCAGCAGTGTATTTCCTTCGATCTACCTGTGCTGCTCCCCACTCTGTCTCTGGTGAACCCTCTTGCCACCCCACGCCTCTGGCCTGTACCCCAGCTTTTAGGCATACATAAATAAAATCTTAAAAAAAAAAAAAGCTTGACTAGAAACTGTCCCCCTCAAACTATATAGCCTGAGATGAGTTATTCCACATTCCTATATCTCAGTTTCTTCATCGGAAAAATCAAAGTGACTTGAAACCAAGAACTAGTGAAATATACTAATGGTGTGTGCAGAACGTCAATCAAAAAACAGTGTCTTAATAAATAAATGGTTGCTATTCTCTTTTATGCAAAGACAAGTACATTATCTTTGCCTTTTAGTGTTGACTACTTAAGATCAATCTTAACAAATCACCCAAGAAGTCAGCAAATAGAAATTAACCATTTTTAACAATATTTTTGGTGCTGAAGACCGTAGGCACTTCTCTCTTGATTTGATCACTCATGTCTTCATTCATTCATACATAAAGGCAGTATAATACAATTTCTCTAGGTTTAATCTATAAGTTATGTAACTTGGACTTGACTGCTAAACTCCTCTGGGTTTTTGTTCCCTTAGCTATAGAATGAATGTAATGATAGTACTTACTCAATGCCTGTCCCTCAATAAGTGCTCAGAAAACCGTTACTCTTGATTCAGTATCGTTGGGCGTGTGTAATGGGACTACATTTCTGCCAATCGTGGTGGGTTGTCATTCTGTGCATGTTTAAAGATACCTTCTCTGGGGCCTCCCTGGTGGTGCAGGGGTTAAGTCTCACCACTCTGAAGCTGTCCACAGCCACTACAGCAAGTTTGATCCCCGGCCAGGGAGCTTCACACACGGCGCAGCAGACCTCTCCTGCCTCGCCTGCTGCTCCCCTCAGCAGTGTACTTCAATAGATCCACCTGTTTTGCTCCCCACTCTTTCTCTCGTGATCCTCTCACCACCCCTCCACAAACACCTCTGGCCTACACCCCAGCTCTTGTATGCACAAATAAATAAATCTTTAAAAAAAATAAAGATACCTCCTCAAAAGGTTCTTGGGAACCTTGCTGAGGATCACTCAGATTATTTATACAAACAGTTCCATGAAAGCAAAAATGATCCCAGCAGTGTTTGCTTCTTTGTCCATTTTTTTACTATCCCTCCACTCTCTCTTACCTGCCGGCCTTCTCTTACCCTCTTGAGAAGTGACCTATATAAGGAAACTACTTTGAAACCATTACACTTTAAGAAGCGTGTTTGTTCAGACTGTCAATTGCAGAGTCTGAAAGCACTAGGGAAATGAAGGTCTACACATTGATTAGCAAGTAATGTAGTAGTGAGCTTCCAACTTCAGCCGCCATGTTACCCCGTAATGTTATTCCATTCCATTAGTCCTGGGCGCGTGCGCTCTCTCTCTCTCTCTCTCTCTCTCTCTCTCTCTCTCTCTCTCTCTCTCTCTTTCGCAGGGGAATGGAATGCATCATAAACTTCTCTAGTTAGAGCACAGCTGCTTGTTTGTAATAAACATCATCCCTTTCTATAAATAAGGTATTCTTATATTTTATCGTCCTTAGATTTTTGGGTTTTTTCCTCATTCCTATGTTTAAAAACAAATGCAATAAAACTGGAGAAAAAAAAATCCAATCAGACCCCAGAATCTCTAACTAGAATATGTGCTCAGAATTTGGATGACAGATTTTAGCCAAGATGCTGCTCTTTCATTGACATTCGCTGTGAGTATGGTGATTGTGCTTAAAGGTAGCCGAGAATCTGGCATTAGTATCATTGACATGCATATTTGGTGGTAATTGAAATAATGATGATTATTTTAAAATGTTTACTTTCCAAAGGTAATTTGCATCATCTCCCCTGGAAACTGGAGTCAGGTACAAACATTTCATCACTTGAATCTAGAATTTTACTCTCCATCTTATCCTGAAGGGGATCACTTGGCCTTTTGGTTGAACTTAACCAAAGAGCATGAGCTGGTAATAGGACAGAAGGAACAGAGTTCAGGTGTTTATTTCTCTAGATCCTTCCATTTAGTTTTTCTTTGGGTCTGTTGTTCCCAAGACCTAGTTTATAGTTGGAGTCATGTCATTCTGTCCAGTCAGCTGCCTTATTCTGGTTGCGGTGGTGGGATTGCTCCCACCTGCCACCCTTACACCTGAGGGTAGTAATGGGCCATCTTCCCATTTACTAATCCCTGTAGCTCCCTAAGACTATCCCTTCTTTGGGTGTCCTGCATTCTTCCCACAGCTTTGCAAAAGACCCTTCATTAAATCCTTTTCAAATTCCCAGATGGACTGTAGCATCTATTTTCTTCTTGTTGGATGACTAATCAGGTATCAGCAGTAACTCATTTGTCCAAGTGCAAGTCAAAATATATGCATTACATGTTTTTGTGAAAAAATTTTATACATTCATTTCTTACTGATACTGCATAAAACATTAATGTCAATACACATTGTATAGCATAATGATATTAATAAAGTAGTTCCACATTCAAAAACTGTACACAGAAATTTCTAATTTTCTTCAAACTGATAAAAGTATCAAACCTATGACCAAGTTACATATCACATATGGAACCAAGTTGCATCCATGAAATAAATTTAACAAAGACCTGTTTGTGAGAGAGAGAGGAAAGAGCTAGAAAAGGTCCACTTGGAGAGGATCCAAGAAATGTCTCCTGTGGGAAAATCTTCTTTTCATGTCACTATACCTTTTTTCCTACTCCCTGAAATGTGACGGCCTAGAGTGGGCTTGCCTGTGGGGATGGAGAAAAGCAGAGCAATGGAGATTTCAGGGGCTAGGAAAATCTTACAGTAAATTCATTGAAGAAAAAAGGTCAAAGTGGGCCTCCCTGGTGGTGCAACGGGTTAAGTCCTGTGCTGTGGAGCCGTCGGCAGCTGCAGCGAGAGTGTGATGTGTGCCAGCCTGGGACATTCCCATATGGCACAACAGACCTCTCCTGCTTCACCCACTGACCCCCTCAGCAGTGTATTTCTGTCAGTCTGCCTGTTCTGCTCCCCGCTCTCTCTCTGGTGAATCCTCTTACCACCCCACACCTCTGGCCTACACCCTAGCTTGTATGCATAATAAATAAATCTTTTTTAAAAAATGAAAAAAGAAAAAAGGCCAAAGATGAGCTTATAGTAAGTCTGCAGCAGGAGACACCCAGAAAAACAAAGGGAACTGGACAGGGGAAACATAGCCAGTGTTCCGGTTCCTCTGAATCAGGCTCCACCCGTGCCAACCTCAGCTTGAGCACAATCGTCCTTGTTCTCCTTTTACATTTGAGAATGTGTTTGTTTAATTTCTCTAAATGCCACATCTAAGTGACACCATCTGTATTTGTCTTTGGTCTTCTGACTTATTTCTCACCTGAGAATGTCCTCACCTGCTTCAAGATGAGCTCAAACAGCATTTCCTCGTCCAGACTAAGTTCCTTTTCTTCTACTGTGTAATGATTGGTGTTTTTTATGGCTTTTACCACATTGGCCTTGTAGCCTTTTTTTAAAAAAATCTTTCATATGAGTATATTAGGGGGAGGATTTGATTATCAGCCCCTTGATTACATCGAAAGTTCCTTGGATTATCTTCCTATTCGTTTATGCATTTACCCTTGACAACCAGTCTGTTTTCTTTCCCACGAAACCCATCTAGGTTGAGTGAATACAAAAAGAGTCATTCCTTCCCTTAATATGTCTAAAACCTTCTTAGCATCTGATATTTGCTAAAACCTGTAGGCTGGCTTTAAATCATCTGCTGTGAAAGTGACGTAAATAAAATTGTGTGGTTAGACACTTTTTCTGGCATTGCACTTATGACTAGAAACACCCTCTACAAAGTCTGAAGATCAAACTGCTATCCTGGCTGTATGGACATAAAGAAAATCTTAAAACAAAAAACTTAACTAGGTTTAATGAAACTATATGTGTGTTTTATTTCAGGGTTTATTTTTCATTAAAAATCACATTTTGATACAGAGTGTGGGTGAATACTTAAAACACTTCGGGGAAAAACAAACTTATAAAAGTTAATTGTTTTGAAAATAGTTTATTTCAAAGTTGATTGAATGATTATTGCAAATACTCCTTAAATACTGTTTCCTTTGATGCTTCAAAATAACATTCCAAGACACATGTCCCTTGCTACTTGTGTTTCTAACTTTATTCTTGTGATCCAATTACTAAACAGACTAAAGATATACACTCAGTCTCTCCTGGTTGTCTGACACTAAAGCGACTTCCTCTTTTTTTCCCTAAATCTTTGACATTTTGTTGTCACTTGTCATGTCATTTTATGAAATCATTGTTTAAGCATTGAGGGGCCACTTTGACTTTGTGTCTCCAAAAGTTTTGGGCTGTACATGTGTAGTTCTAACTTACATGTTAATGACTTTGTGTCATTTGAAGAGGATATGTGAAATATTCACTTGAGGAAATGTGAAAATAATGAATACAAACCACAATTTTCACTTTCTTTCATGTGATTATCCTAAGGAAAAGTACACTAATCTCTCTCTTTCCTAATTTTCTTTATAGTAAGTTTAGCTTTGATGTTTAAACACTGCTGTTTACTGTTTGTTTGATTTTTGAGTGTTCATACATTCTAGTCTAATGGCAACAGGGAATATCTTTACCCTTTAAAATCTTTTGCTTTTAAATGTAATGAAATGCCTTTTATATAAACAAATACTCTGACCTTTTTTTTAAAACTGTGTCTAGTTCTATATACACACATTTATATACATATATGTGCTTAATTACATATTCATACTCGCATATTCACACTAAAATGACATTGGCTAACTCTTGAAATAATTCAGAATAAATGAAAAAAAACTTAAAGGAGGTAAATTTAAGAAGGAAACTCATAGGCAGGGGTACATGTTATTAACAGTAAATACTTGCATGTGTTTTACAACTGTCTCTTTCTGGATTTTCAGGACCATCTTACCCTTTCATTTTAGGAAGTGGAACCACCTTTGCAAAAAGAAAATGTATCTACTATAGCAAAGGTCACCTGTTTGGGCAGACATCAATAATCCTAAATTCAGGATAGTGAGTGTTTTTCTCCTCCTTGACAGGCTTAGGGAATATTACATATTATTAATATGGCTGACTAATTCCTAATTATGAACTCATTAGCAGCTTCACAACTGTAGAGTTTGATGGATTTGCAGCCAATCTTGAAAAAGGTCACAATGAATGACCTCTGGCCCACGACTTTTCCATCTGTCCATCATTTAATACCATGTGTTTTAAGGCTGGAAAACGCAATCATTCCAGTTCCCCTTGGGAGAATATGCAAGACTCATTTCTCTTCAAGATTATTGTATTTAATTATATATCGATAATAATAAATCATCATTGGATTTTGATTTTCTGATTGGAAATTTCTGTCCTTTATATCTTTGATATGAATTAGCCCTTCTCCCTTTTGGAAAATAATGGTTAAAGGTAGATTTGGATATATCAACTTGTGAGACTTGCATGTTAATTAAGAACATTAAGATAAATAAAAAGAAAATCATATATTGGTGATTCCCATAGCAACTGTAGTATTGTACAACATAACTCATCGCTACTCTAAAGGGAACATTTTTATATTAACAAAAGATGCATTATTAAAGCAAATGTTTTAATTATTGCCATTCTAAAAAGACAGGGAGGGAAATCTAACCCTTTCTTAGAACAAAATATGGAATAGACTCTGAAAAAGAAGTCATTTCAATTTAAAATTTGACAGTGATGCACTTAAAATTTCAAATCATGTTAAATTCATGTTAAAAATACAGATTTATCTTCCCTTTTTTAGGTTCACGTCTATCTTAGGTTCACATTTATATAATGTAGAGAGGGCATGGAATTCAATGGTCCAGGGTTCATGTCTTGAAAATTTTCAAATTGGTATAATGGGATATTTGTTCTATGGGTGGGCACAGAGGATGTTAAGGAGTTTTACTCTTTTGAAGCTGTCTTTGAATAATATCCAAAAAAACCCATGGAAAGTAGCATGTGCTAACAAGAGCTGAAAAGTTACTCTCTCTTCCAATCTCTTAATTAAAAAAAAAAAAAAAAGGCGGGAGGGAGGGAATGTGAGATGCAGAATATGAGAATCACATGCCAAAGGTCATGTATTTCCTTTGTATTAGGTTTTAGTTTTTGCTCCTAAATGGAAATTGGCTTTCATGCTTGGTGGGCTCTTCCATGTGAGCTGTACAAAGTTCTAGTCTTTTCATTTATTCATCAAAGACACATTGAACCCCTTAGGTGCTAGACTCTGATTAACAGGGCATAGAGAAATTAAAAGCAAATGTTCAAATCGGTTCAGAGTTTATCTGGCACAGACAACAGACATTCAATAAAAATTACAATATTGGAAAATGGAGCTTCAGGTGGAAAAGAACAGGGAACTTTGGAGCCAATCTGTGAGGCTAAGGAAAGCTTTGATGAGCAAAGGATGTTTGAGTTAAGGGTGATCAACTCTATTGGGACTATTTTGTATGTAAACTTTAAACACATGGATGGGGAGAAAAAAAATGCAGCAATCACCAGTTGTAAAAAGTCAGGATAGGTTGGCATTTGGGAATAAGGAAGTAGCAAACCTATGCATTTGATGACTTATTTTAAAACTTACCTTCTCCATTTGGTTTCCATATCTGTATTGATTTTTTGGCTTACGGAAAGAAGTGGTGTTTTTTTCCGGGGGTATGAAGGCTTCATTATACTTTTTCTTTACTTTTTAAATTTTATTTTGTTTAGGCAACACTGCAATATAACAGTATATAAATTTCAGGTGTGTATCATTTAAAATCAACATGTGTATACTGCATGAAGTTCACCAGTGAAAGTTCAGTTCTGTCCTTCATTCTAAAATGCTCCCTTTTACCTGATTTACCCACAACTCTTTTTTTCCTCTTCTCTTCTGGCAACCCTAAGTTGCTTTCATTGTCTATAAGCTTATTTTTATTTTAGTTTTGATCCATTTGTCTCTCTTTTTCTATGCAACATTCGAGTGAAATCATATAGATCTTTGTCTTTCTCTAAGTTATTTCACTAAGCTAATAGCTTCTAGGTCCACCCATGTTGTTGCAAATGACAAGCTTTCATCTTTGTTACAGCTCAGCAGTATTCCATTAAGTATGTGTAATCTACTTTATTCATTTGTTGATGGGCACTTAGGTAGTTTTCCAACTCTTGGCTACTGTAAAAACTGTGAAGCAGTGATGTTTTAAGTGAAAAATGATACAGACAAACAGATTTAATGTATTTGTAGCTGATAAACTTCACATGTCTAATGGGCTGCTGTTGAATATAAATTGAGGATAGGAGATAAATTGAGTATATATTTTGTTAAAATCTAATTGATAATGGAAATGAACAGAAAAGAACTATAAAATCTCATGATAGCTGAGTTCGAAGAAAAAGAGTGAAAAAAGAGGCCTGATTTTCCAGCAATTGAATGAATAGCTTTGTAAGGGAACAAACAACTTTTTCTGGTTATACAAAAGTTCTTTAAAGATTCAATAAACCTGAAAAGAGGTGAGAAAATCCCCCAAATAACAGGTTTCAGTCAGACTGAGTTTTCTCTCTAGTTCACTGAGAGCTGCCTTAACATTTTGTGTGCCGGCCATTTTCTGTGCCACCGCATGAATGGTATAAGCATTATATAAAACACACACAACTCCTAAACTACTGGATATTAAAAAAACTGTAATATCTCTCATAAAACACCTTATACTTTCATCAAAACAATGTGTAAAGCTTCTAGACTGAGTACGATCAAAGAATTAGCTCCTAATAGTTCCAAATAATCCACCGTGGCATGAAAAACCGGAGACTCGATGAACACATATTAATACGTGAGCGGACCACAAAGTGCTAAGATACTGAGCTATAGTGGATAGAAGCCAGTCAGATAGGATGAGGTGGGATACTTGGAGGAAAGAAAATATTTAGTAAACGATCAGCAATCACCTAGTTGGCATGGGAGATTATTCAAGTCAGAGAAAGTGGCATATTTGAATGAAGGCTGTCTTGTATTACATTATTTTATCCTGTTCTTGGTAATGTAAGATACATTCCTGAATTGTTCAACCAATGTTCACGTTATCTCACAAAGAGGGGAAAAATGCCTTGTGAACAAAGTCTGCACCTCATAACTGTTTAGCAGCTCCAGGTTTATTTGAACATAATGATCTTAGAGCAGACATTCAGAAAATACTCTAACACCAGCCCAGCAGAATTCAGTTATTAAGATGCAACACTTATTGCCCTGAATTGACTGACATTTCATGTCTCTAACTTGAGATTATCTAGACACTGACTCTGATCAGCCATCACAACAGATGCTCAGCCTATACAGACGTTGGCAGCATTTAAATCAAATGAATCAGTTGAGAGCTATGGTCAAAATTAGCCTAGCCTTCCCTTAGAGTTTATTTGAAATGTCCTGTTCTCTAGAAAGCTTTCTTAAACCAGGTCCTGGCTCTCCTTCTTTTATCATATAGTCTTTCTTTCTATTTTTCATATTTTAATTAATTATAATTAAATCATTATTATTTTTGTTTAATGTCCCCTTTCCTTACCAAAAAATAAGCACTGCAAATGGAAGGAACATGGCGGTCTACTCCTGCCTTTGTTTCTGCACTCAGTCATAGTATTGTATTCATAACAAATGCTTAATATAGATCTGTGAAAATAATTGCAATAATAATGGTGCTTAGAGTTAGGAAACCTGTGTTCTTTCTCAGCTGTGCTGCTACCTGGTAATTGGACCTTTTGTAAACCAGGTGAGCACTTTGCTCTCTTATTTGTTTGTTTGTTTATTTTTCAAAGAAGAACCAGGGTGTAGGCCAGAGGTACAGGGGATGAGAAGAGTCACCAGAGACAGAGTGGGGTGCAAAACAGGTAGATTTACTAAAACATGCTGTTAAGGGGAGCAGCAGGTGAGACAGGAGAAGTCTGCTGTACCACATGTCATTAGCTCCCTGGATGGGGATTGAACTCAGGCCAAAGCAGTGATAGTGCAGAGAGTTAACCCCTAGGCCACCAGGGAGGCCCCACCTTGCTCTCTTGATGTCACCAACTTTGTTGTGATGCATTCGTGCTAACTTGAGCTCTAACCACCACTTGTCTGCAACTAGTTTGAAGAGCTAGCCAGAGTTTATGTTGCTCATTTAAAAATTTTGTGAAATAAAAATTTTGAAATAATAGTGATATAGCATAGTAAAATTTGTGAAGTGAAAATTTTGGAACACTAGTTCTATAGCATAGTAAGACAAATGAGAAACATTAGAGTTAACAGTTACAGCCAGAATGCTAACATTTGACACTTGGCTTTACCCCTTGCTGGTATTTGTGGTGAATGAGTTGACCTTCTCAAGTTTCAGTTTCTCCATACATCAAACTGTAGAAAGATTAAGGAAATGAAGTTTTTAGAACATTTCTGGGTATTAAATAAGTGTTAAAATGTAATATGATCAAATACTGGATTTGGGAATTTATTTTATTTTAAAGATTTATTTACTGATGCATTCAAGAGCTGGGGTGTAGGCCAGAGGTGTGGGGAGGGTGAGAGAGAATTCATCAGAGAATGGGGAGAAGAACAAGCAGACTGATTGAAACACAATGCTGAGGGGAGCAGCTAGTGAGACAGGAGAAGTCTGCTGTGCCATGTGGGAAGCTCCCTGGCCAGGGATCAAACTTGTGCTGCAGTGGCTGTGATACCTTCAGAGTGCTGAGACAACCCCTTGCATCACCAGGGAGGCTCTGGAAATTTTATTTTAGATACAATAGTGAAAATACTACAGAAGGACAAAATTTTAGAAAGTCAGTGATTTCTGGAGTCTAGTTTAACTCCCCAGGAGATAAACGATGCTGGTATGCATCAGAATAGTGGCACAAGAGGCAGAGAGAAATGGAGGTAGGAGATTTCCAGAGTACAGAATCAACAGAGAATGGTAAGTTATTAGATGAAGGGGATACAGAGAAAGAAAACTGTGAGATATGATTTTTTGCTTGATCGGTTGGATGGATGTTGGTGCAACTCACTGAGATTAAAAGAGCAAGGATAGATGAGTCCTGTTAGGTCTGTCTGGATCTATTGAGTTAGAGCTGCTTAGACATCCAAAGAGAACTATCCAGTAGAGAACCTGCAATCCAAGCAAGAGATGTGGAATAAAAAGTGAACAGTAAATGAAAGATGAAACAGGGCAATAGTAGAAAGAAATAGGAGATCATGAGTGGGGAATAGTTAAAATTGAAGTGTCTTGAGTGTATTCATATGCAGTCAAGATAGCCAGGAGTTAGGAATAGGTTGGAATTAGGGCAATCAAAATTTCTAGGAAAATAGTAGATGATGGGATCCAAAGATCTAGGCAAATATATATATATGGATATATATATATATATATATATATATATGGATATATATATGGAGATAGATATATATATATATATGGATATTTGGGGTCAAATGAAAGGTTTTCTTTCTGACAGTGTATTTGTTTCTTATTGCTGCGTAACATTACCACAAAGAGTGACTTAAGACAACAACCATTTGTCATTCAAATTCCTGGAGGTTACATGACTGAACAGGCTCAGCTTTATTCTGTGCTGAGTCTCACAAGGCAGAAATCATGGTGCCTACCAGGTTGAGCTATTATTTGCTGGTCTTGGGAAGTAACCTATTGCCCAACTCATTCAGGCTGTTGACAGAACTCATTTCCTTGCAGTTGTAGAACTCAGATACTTTTTTCCTTGCATATACAATCCAAGATCTACTCTAGCTAGAGATCTCCCACTAGAGGTCTTCTCACATGTCACCATCAGTTTTCAGTCTAGCAATACACATTAGATACCCATCATACTGCTTCTTTCTTCACACCTCCCTAACTTCCTCTTTGTTTCCATCTTTAAGACTCATGCAATTACATTTAATCTACCCAGATAATTCAGGATTATCTTTTGAATTTAAGGTCAACTGATTAGCAACCTTAATTACATCTGCAGAGTCTTATTGCAAGTGAGATAAAAAATCTACAAGTGTTTTTTTTTTTTGTGATTGAAGTTCAACATCTTTATATATACTTATTTCTATTTATATACTTTTAGGTGAACTAACTTTTTGTATTCTTTACTCATATTAAGAAATTATTCCTTACTACACAGCAATTAAAAAAAGATGAAATATTGTCATTCATGACTTGGATGGAATATAAGGGGATTATGGTGAGTGAAATAAATCAGGAGAAAGAAATACCCGATGGTTTCACTCATATGTGGGACAAGTGTTATATTTTATCATATTCACTATCCCAGAAGCTAGTATATGAACTATACTTGGGGATCTAATTCTACCTCCCAGGAATGACTGTTCCCCCCCACTCCCTCTTGTTGGGTGAGAGGATAAGTCATGAGTTTACAGGGAGGGTAGAACTGAAATGACAGGTTATAGCTACAGAGATGATTTTTTTCTCTACAAGTGTTATTTAAACATGTTCATTTTATTTAAAAAATACAAAATGATGTTCAAGGAGAAATTTTACCCTCCTACTCACAACTCTCAGCATAACTTTTTCTTTTTGCTGATATTAATCACTTATCAACTTGGTGTATGAAATATTTTTTTTTTTAAAGATTTATTTTTTATTTTTACATACAAGCTGGGGTACAGGCCAGAGGCGTGGGGCGGCGAGAGGGTTCACCAGAGACAGAGCGGGCAGCAGAACAGGCAGATCAGAAATACACTGCTGAGGGGAGCAGCGGGCGAGGCAGGAGAGGTCTGCCCCACCGTGTGGGATTCTCCCCGGCCGGGCATCGAACTCGCGTCGCCGCTGCCGACAGCTCCACAGCGCAGCGCCCAACCGCTGCGCCACCAGGGTGGCCCGGTGTATGAAATATTTATGTGTATATAGTTATTAATTTTTTTTCATAAACTATATAATCAAGAATATAATGCTTTGAAATGTGTGCTTTTTTCTTAATATTTCCTAGATAACATTCCATGTCGGCATATATTAATTTCATACATTATACTACTCTATATGAATGTAAGTTTACATGTGATATGAATTAAGTTTAAATTTAAATATTGTCATCAATAAGGATATTTAAGTTTATTTCTAATTTTTATTGCTATAAATAGTGCTCTACGTTGCCTTCTTGTATATGGTCTTTAAGGTAGATAAACATTTTGTTCTTAAGATGCACTTAGAAGAAGAGTTTTTTTAATAAAATGGTGTATTCATTTAATAATATCCCCCAATTATTTTATATAAAAATCTATGTGAATTTGCATGGTTACTTATACAACTGGTCTATCCATTTTCTCTTAACACTTTATATTATTATCCACTGTGATGTTGTCTCGTTTGACAAGTGAAAAACAATACTTTGTTAACCCATACAAAAATATTTTGAAAAAACAATGTGAGTATCTTAAAATACTTTGCAACTTTCCCCATTTTGTTGAGAAGCAATTTATATACGCCATTGTTTAAGTTCAAGATACTGAGTAAGATGACGGGTTTACTTAGTTTGGGAAATGATTGCCACAACAGGTTTAGTTAACATCCACTATCTCCTATAGACACACACAAAAGAAAATTAATTTTTCTTTATGATAAAAACTCAATCTATTTTTTTAACAACCTTCCTGTATTTATACATTTTAGCAATGTGGCTAAACTAAAATCCATTCAAATTTGTTTCGAATGGATTATTTCTGAAGAATTTGGAGGTTATTTTAGTAGTCTTGATTATAATGCTTTCTGCTGTATGCACACGTTAGTGTGTATATAGGCTTTGCAAATCCATATATATCCTTACCCATTCTGTCTTTTAGCAAGGTTTTTTTTCCCTGCCATTGGTGTTCACTTTGTCTTTTTAAACAAGGTCTTTCTAACACAAAGGTCTAGTTAGATCATAGTTTATTTTCTTCTCTCTAGATACAGATATCATATCAATATCAATATAGGTAGATCTTGATTTTCCTTGTGATATTCTGCATCTGTTCATGCAGGGCCCAATACCATGATCGCTACCTGTCTGTGTCTGCAATAAACAGGGAAGCAAAGTACATTTTCTGAACTTAAGTGCTTCTGATAACTCTGAGGATCAGTCACCTATCCCAAAATCTGTGCTTCATATGCCGTGTTACCAGATGTCCCATCTCTAACACCTGCCCCACAGGGGATCTTAGTACTCTGCTGAAGTCACTAACCAAACAGCCCCCCTTTAGGGAGCACCATATTAGCAGCTGCTGCTTTTTTTTTTTCCTTACATCATTGTTAATTTTTGGACTGTAGTTGATTTCTCCCCTCAGGTCTAGTCCCGATATTTCTCCCACCAGCACAGCTCCATGATCCATCACCAAAGCCCTTGTGCTCTTCCCTCCCCTGCTTTGACTCTTTCCTCCCCTCTCTTGCTGCATTCCCCAGATCTGTGGCTGCTTCTTGAGTACCATACACCCAGTCACAAAGGGTTTCTGGTGGCACACCTGTGTTTCCAGCATCCCAATGAAATAACTGGGAGCCTCTTCTTTCTTTCCATCTTTAAACTAGTTCTCTTTAAAAAAAAATTAATTTATATCTTTAACATTATTGTGTATTCCCCGTAGGTTACCCACCACCAATTCACCCATAAGCCATCACCACAGTCCCTTGTGCTCTTTTCTCCTATTTTTTGAACCCTTCTCCTCCCTCTCCCTTGCTGAATGTCTCGTATTTATGGTTGCCTGCTAGTTTTTGTTTTGATTTTGTTGTTGTTATTTACTCCTCCTGATCTCTTAATTGGTTCCCCTATATTTCTCCTATAAGTGAAACCATTTGATATTTTTCTTTTTTCCTTCTGGCTTATTTCACTGAGCTTGATCCCTTCTAGCTCCATCCATGTTGCTGCAAATGGCATGAGTTTATCTTTTTTGATTGCTGAATAGTATTCCATTGTGTATATGTACCACATCTTCTTGATCCAGTCATCTATTTTTGGGCATGTGGGTTGCTTCCATATCTTAGCTATTGTAAATAGTGCTGCAGTAAACAAGGGGTGCATGTGTCCTTCTGGATTAATGTTTTTATGTCCTTTGGGTAGATACCTAGGAGTGGTATTGTGGGTCATATGAAAGCTCCATTTTTAGCAATTTGAGGAACCTCCACACAGCTTTCCATAATGGTTGGACCAGTTTGCATTCCCACTAGCAGTGTAGGAGAGTTCCTTTTTCTCCACAACCTCATCATTTTCAGTCTTCCCACACCCCCGGTTTTAACATTCATAATGATTTCAACATCTGTGTACTTTAACACACTTTGTCATTTATTTGTGGTGGGTGAGAGAAATGACAGTGTTAAATCTGCATCTTGAAAGGGAACTAGAGTAGTGTAAAAAATGAGCAGCATTGCAATGATTTTAAGCAATTAAGTAAAAAAGAAAAGCTTAAATATTTGTATTAATTTAGAAATATTTTCACTTTATTATCTATAGCATGATATTGAAAATCTAGTCTTATTACCTGTCAAGCATGTTAAATTATGCTTAATAGTCTCAGTTCCTAATTAATTTTTTCTTAAATGGTATTTGAAATCCATTAAATTCTTTAAGCTGTTCCAATTGGCAAATAGGATCAGTATTTTTCTATCATTGTTAACAAATTTTCATGGGGTGAATATGAACCATGATGTTAAACAATAATAAGTGGGGAAAAATTAAGTAAAAAGCAGTCAAAACTGAAGTGATATTTTATTTAGAGATTGGACTAACAAAAGTTATTGTAATAAATATTAATTTTTGAAATTTAATTCCTTTGAAAATTATTAATACATAAGTTAGTCATATAAAATCCTATTAAGCTCTCATCATTTTATTCAAGTTATGTTTATAGCAAAATAATTGTACCTCTGTCCTTTTTTCCTTACATTATGAATTTTAGCAGTTGTCTGTTCTTTTTAGGAAAAAAAGATATACTTTCCTTTCTGAAAGAGGTAATGTGCAAACAAAATCTTTAGACTAAATATTTTTTTAATATTCTCTTTTATATCCATAATGCTAGAATAGGCAAGAGGAACACATTCCTCTGGGATTTTGTTTGGAGGTTTAGTTTTCACTTCTTATTCTTATTCATTGCTATGTCTTAGGAAGAAGGTTTTGAGATAGCTTAAAAACACAGAGACAGTATTGTTTCTAGAAAAAATATTAAATTAATGTTTTATTTTAAGAGGTACTGTCTCTTGTAGCTGAAGTATAAATGTTGAAATAAATGTGTGCATTTATTTACATTTCCCTGAATATGTTACATTAAACCATTATATAACTTATACCTGATGTCATCTTAGAATTCAAGTAAAAACTCTGTTAAGTCACATTTTTAAAAATCTATAAAACAATTATTTACTGTAAACTAAAAACTGCAAGTTATTATCAACTTTTCTTTAGGTTTCCTAGGAACCAAGTGAAAGATAAAACAATGATTCTCATTATCAGACTATGGTTTCAAGCTATTTCTTAAGCAGGGTAAATTTTTTTCTCACTCTGATTTGCAAAATAATCATGTGATCCAACAATTCTGTTTCTGGGCATTTACCTGAAGTTAAAAAAAAACATTAATTCAAGAAGACTTATGCTCCCCAATGTCACTGTAGCACTATTTGTAATAACCAAGATATGGTAATGACATAAGTGTCCATCCATGGATGAGTGGATGAAGAAGATGTGATATCTATCCCTGTATATATGTCTTCTATATCCAATGGAACATTTGTCAGCAATAACAGAGAACAAAATCTTGCTTTTTGCCACTACTTGACTATGCCTTGAGGATATTAGGTTAAGTGAAATAAGTCAAGCAGAGAAAGCCAACTATCAATATACATAATCCTATATGTAGAATCTGGAAAATATCAATTGAAGCTCACATGTACGTAGAAAAGACTGGTAGTTGCCAGAGGCAAAGGGTTAGAGGTGAATTAAGGGAGTCAAAAGTTAATTTAGAAATATTCACTTGGAAAGTAAATAGGCCATGGGGATATGATAAATAGGATAGTGAATACAGCTAATAATATGTATTGCGTATTTGAGAAGTGCTAAGATCTTTAACATTTTTATAACAAGATAAAAACTTGTGTAACTATGTATAGGGACAGATAGATTAGCTAGACTTACTGTGGTGACTGATCGCTTTGCACTATGGACAACTACCTAACCATTATGTTGTATACCTGAAAATAATGTAATTTGTGTGTTAATTATACTTTAAAAATTAAAATATTTTGTTTAGGGAAAATATACGTGAGGATTATAATACCAAATAAAATAATGAATACCTTTTCATTGTTGGGCTTTTCAGCCAGTGTGGTTAATAGAAGGTAGACAAATTTAGGGATTAAGAGTACTGACTCCTCAAACTCAGATGCAGGTCCATTACTTCTAGCTCTATAACTTTTGGCAGATGTTATAACATCTTTGTTTTAGTCCTCATCTTCAAAATGGGCATATAGATTTGTTATGAGAATGAATGAGTTATAGTATGTGAACAGCATTAAGAATGATGCATAGCATATATAAAATGCAAGTCAAATATTTAAACTAAATACATTTGACTGTAACAGTTTAAAGATTTAGAAAAATATTGCCCGACAACAACAACAAAATCCACTTAAAGAGTTTATCTTCCATTTCCTTCAGAATTTAGCTTCCATTTCTTTCTATAATCTAAGTGTGAAAAAATTAAAATATAGTCCATAAAGCTGTCAATAGGATTCTGAAAAAGGCACAATTACCTCTGCTTAAGAACAAACCCTAATTGTCTACTTTAAGGATGTAAAATCTTGAAGATATGGAGTAGGTAGAATCAAATCCTAAAATACATCCGAATAGCTATTACAAAATTTTCTAAAATATGTGGGAGTCAGAGAGTTAGAGAGCTAGTAAAGAGAACAGACCTAAAGCACTAAAATTTATAGGTGAAACACTAATAAATTTATATTTCACTATTCAGATTCATTTGTCATTGTTTTTATTATCACCTGATATAATATCTAATATTTGTTCAACAGTGTTTCTCAACTATAGTGTAACTTTCTGCCCAGGGTAGGTGATCTGATTACTTTAGAATGATTTCATGATGCTGAGGCCCATGGGGAAGAGATTGCCAGTGAGATGTTTCTGGTAGTGAATTGACTTCAGACCTTTTTAGAATAAGAATACCTACAATTCAATTTTAAATTCTTCCCCTTAGTAAGTTGAAATATAATTATTTTCCATAGTCACATTTAAATGATGGTTGATGTCATTTTGGTGAGGGAGTTTTGATGATGGTGAATTAGATGATTGGAAATGGGCAGATGTTCATGGCAAACAGCATGGATTTGGCAGTGACTGAGAGAAGGTAGTATTAACTAAGAAGTACTCAGATTCACAAAAAGCTTGAATGTTTACACTTCTCACATAACATTAAGATTTAGCCAGTATGATTCCCATGTACAAGTATAAGGCGAATTCAGCTGTCTGTACATAAAAAGACATGTTGACAATACAGCACAATACTCTTCAAAGGATAGGTTGGTAGACCATAACATTAAAAGTGATATAGAATAAAATATTGCCTTATCATAATTATTAAAATAGAAATGCCACAACTGAACTATCTATTCCTTAGATTGTTGAAAGCAGGCAGGATAATTTCATTTCCAGTGAGAAAATGGAAGCATGATATCAGTCATTAGATACTTAATTTATCATGAATAGTCATTTAAGTCTAGTATGGGACTAAGAAAAACTAGTCAGAGTCAATTGCCAGGGCATAGAGAATAATAAATATACAAGGTCTAAACTGGAGTATGTAAGAAAGAGACTGAGAAGAACTGATAACCATGTTAACAGGATGGATACCCATTTCTTAGATGACTTAGGAATCAACAGTCTTGTTGATGCTTGAAGTAAGTGGGGATGCTTGAAGATGATACAGTGATAGAAAATGTACCGGGGTGGACACATTGGGCATGAGATTCTGACAGAATTCATAAGTAACGTAAGATTATGAGAAGTGGGCTTCTGCAGTAGTGAGCTTACCCTTTGTATGATGACAAGTCATAGAATGGCAAAAAAAACTTTGTGGCAAAAGAAAGACTTGTGCTTGTACTTGACAAAACATGTTATTGTGGTGAACACAGAGAGGTGAAGTAATAGATTCAATTTCCAAATAATAAAGACTAGTGAAACTTCAAATGTGTAGTCAAAACCCACTTAGTAGCAGAATAGTAGAGACAGAAGTTTTAATTTTTAAAAATTACAGTAATTTCATTTCTAGTAATTGAGAAGTGAACATTTTATTGTATATTTCCTTCAGGAATTAATATCTTATGATTTGTATTTTTACTCCAAAACATGCAAAAAGCTCATGGTTTTTAATTTACAAGTGAACAGAACTTGCTTTTGTTCTTTGCAGTTTTTAATATTTTGCTTTGATTTGATTTTTAAATCAAATATCTGTGCTATTTAAATCACTGAAATAACACACGTACATCTAGTGATATAAGTTTCTGAGAGTTTCAGGAAGCCAGAAAGCACTGTATTAGCTAAATCACAGATTTTGTTTGGAGCTCTTGTCTCGTCCTTATTGTATTAACCAGAAGACTTTATTCCCTTGAAAACTGTAAATCAGAGCTTCTCGGGCTATTCATAGGAGCATTAGGAATATCTGAGCTGTCCTGAGCAGTAACTCAGTTCTGTGAAATTATATCCACTGGGATCTATGGGGTGCTTGAGACAGCTTTATTTCTCAAATTTATTACATTCCTTCACAGCTTCTCTTAAAGATTTCATAAACTCACAATGAAAAGTGGTCACTTAAAATCAGACTCCAAACGTAGCAGAGGTAATCAGGCTGGCCTTTTCCTGTGCCTACGTGAATAGCAAGCCCACTGCCTAATGATAAGGCACCTGTTGGCCAGGGACCGACAAGCCCCAGGTAGTTCTCTTCTGCCTTAAGATCATGCCGGGGGGGATTTTTCTAGGTCATTGAACAAGCCAACTCTCTGTCACAAAGGAGCTTATTATTATTTTTTTTTTTTTTACAGCAAGGCAAGTTTTGAATTTCAAAAGAACTCACAGGACATTTTCAAACTCTTTACTATTTGACCTATTTGCAGGTTGCTGAAGACACTTTACATTGTTTCATTACAGAAACAGTAGATGTGATTTTATACGAGAAAACTGTGATTCCGATTTTTATTATGTTGTGATTTTACTGATTACTTTTACTGATTACTTTTTATATTGTGGGTATCAAGAGGTCTTTTTTGAGGGGGGTATTGTTTTATTGACTTCACTTAAGACCCTACAATGAGCTGTACTCAAAAGTTAAAAAAAAAAAAAAGCAGCAGCTTAGGGTACAGTGTCTAACCAATTAGTGAGTTTTGCTCATACTGTAGACAGTAAGAACAAAATAAACACTTGGTGTTCTTGCAAACGAAAAGATCCAATGTGAGTTCAGTGGATAATTGTATACTAATATTTAAAATAACGCATCTTCAAACTATCACTTGATAGATTTCAAAAGTGCATTTACAGCACCTTTACCCAACAAGGACACAAATGCGGTAAATGTGAACACTAGGCAATATGTAAAGAGTGTGTATATGGCCACATATCCAAAATGGTAAACCTCTGAGCCCCACAAGTTGCTTTCCATTTGCATAGGTCACACTGCAAAATTTGACATGGTCTAGATATACTGCTGACACTGTTAGCTTGATGCTTGTCTGCTTCAACATTAAATCAGGCTGCATTCTTTGGATGACGTCATAACCCTAGTAAATCCGATTTTCGAACACTGTTAAGGCTAGAAATACCACCCACAAAAATACAGTATCAAAAATCTGTGTGAAAAAGTGTTAATGAGGGTGGTGTTATATAATTTGGTTTCAAGATTTGAGAAGTTATGTGGATCTTTTAGACAAACATGTATTTTCAGTAATTACAGGTTTAAAAAAAATTAATCTATGTAAATTTTTTTCAAATAACTCATTTTTTTGGAATATAAGTACTCATAGTTTAGAGTTTATTTATTTTTTAAAGATTTATTTATTTATGCATACAAGCTGGGGTACAGGCCAGAGGCGTGGGATCGCGAGAGGGTTCACCAGAGACAGAATGGGGAGAAGAACAGGCAGATGGATGGAAATACACTGCTGAGGGGAGCAGCAGGTGAGGCGGGAGAGTTCTACCGCGCCATGTGGGAATCTCCCGGGCCGGGCGTCAAACTCGCATCGCCTCTGCTGACAGCTCCCCAGCGCAGCACTTAACCACTGCGCCACCAGGGAGGCCCTAGAGTTTAATGCTTTATAAATGGGCCTGTTAAGTATTTGTTTTGGCTTAAAGTGAGATAAAAAATAATACTGAAATTTTAAGGATGACATGAAACTAGAGAGTTTCAGAACCTCTTGAATATGAAGTCTTTGCACTATTTTTAAAAAACAGAATATAAGATCTGAACTTCCAAAAATTTGACTGGTACTGATTCTTTCTAGTACTATGTTGTGATGAGGTTTTTTAATTCATGGATGTTGACTTAGAAAATGATTTTGTTTCAGATCAATTCATTTTCTTTTATTTGTCTTGTTTTATTTTTTTCTTACTCAGCCCCCACCCACCACCCTTTGAGTAGAATTTTTTTTTTTCAGGAGGAGTTTTAGGGTCACTGCAAAATTAAGTGGAAAGTAGAGTTTCCACTCCCTCACACTCGCACAGCCTTTCTCACAGTCAACATCCCCAGTGATACATTCATTACATTTAATGAATATAAATTGACACCTCATTATCATCCAAATTGCATAATTTACATATGGGTTGACTTGGTGGTATACTTTCTATGGTTTTGACAAATGTATGATGACATATCTTCCATTTAGACTATCATGGCGTTTTTTCCACTGCATAGAAAATCTTGTGTTCTACTGTTCCTTCCTCCGCCCTATCAGTTACTAAACTTTTTTCTGTCTCCATAGTTTGGCATTTTCTAGAATGTCATATTGTTGGAATGACATTCAGAATGTCACCTTTTCAAGACTGGCTGCTTTCACTTAGTAATATGCATTTATGTTTCCGCCATGTCTTTTCATGGCTTGGTAGTTCATTTCTTTTGAGGTGGATGCTTTATAATGAGATTTCACTTAGATTTAATCAATTTGTTGTTCTGAGGTTAAAGTTTGTGACTTAGTAAAAATGTCTAGTTAAAAAACTCAATCTAGGCCTCCCCGGTGGCGCAGCAGTTAAGCACTGCGCTGTGGAGCTGTCAGCAGCGGCAACACGAGTTCGACGCCCGGCCAGGGAGAATCCCACATGGTGCGGCAGACCTCTCCTGCCTCGCCCGCTGCTCCCCTCAGCAGTGTATTTCTGATCTGCCTGTTCTGCTCCCCACTCTGTCTCTGGTGAACCCTCTCGCCGCCCCACGCCTCTGGCCTGTACCCCAGCTTGTATGTATAAATAAAAAATGAATCTTTAAAAAAAAAAAACTCAATCTATCTTAACTTGAAGTAGGTCTCAACCACCAGTTTAACAGTTATGTCTCCCAAAGGCCTCCCTCATGGCCTAGGGGTTAAGTCTCAGCAGGATCCCCTCTGCAGCTTGAGTTTGATCCTCAGCCAGGGAGCTGACCCACATGGCGCAGCAGACCTCTCCTGTCTCACCCGCTGCTCCCCTTAGCAGTGTATTTCAGTAGATCTGCTTGTTCTGCTCCCCACTCTGTCTCTGATGAATCTTCTCACCCCCTGCACCTCTGGCCTACACCCTAGTTCTTTTACTAAATAAGTATTTTTAAAAAACAGTTATGTCTTTCAGTCCTGAATAGTATTAAATGATTAGTGGCTGATTTGTACAGATGAATTTAGAGATTTTCATGGCTGAAAATCAGGAGACACCAGGTTGTTAGGATTTTAAAGGCCTAGATTTGAGGGTTCGAAGTTAGAACATTATGTGTTGGCAATTTAGTAGCCTTGCATGTGCTATTGGTCAACTAGAAAACAGGCTTTTTTTAAAAACTTTTTACTCCAATTAATTTTCTAAAAAGTGCCAAATGATGGATAATATAATCCTGTTGGTTGGCACTAGAAAATAAATTGTATGTCTCATTTCTAAGAAAAAAGGAGTCAGATTTCTCTCATATTTTTCATCCTTTTTCATTGTAACTGATTTCTAACTTACAGATTTCTTTGTGTTTAATTTTATTTTGATAACCTTCTAGGTGGAAGTCTTTAAAATATGTTACACATTTACCCATGATAACCGACTCCATCAGGATTTGTGATTTTCAGCAACCTAGTGATAAAAATAAGAATATTTTGTTCATTATTTATATAGAAAGGATTTGAAATGCTATAAAGTTAGGAATAGAAAGTGAAAGTTACTGCAAATAACTTTTAAAAAATATATTCTAAACCTAAAACTCAGAAATGCAAATTGATTAAATCTAAATGGGACTCATTCTAAAGCACTCTATAAAGTATTCACTAGTATACAGAGCAGAGTCACTGATCTTGGAGTGTTAGGATGTCATTCTCACTAATGGTGTCATTAGAGCTTGTGTTTGAGCCACTGTATCTGGTTGTCTCACTTTTGGCACCAGGTGCTTTGGATACGTTTGTTATACTTCAGGTTCAAATATCCAATCTCATTCGAATGTTGACAGAACCTCAACTAATTTTAGACATTTGGTTTAATTGTATATAACTTGCACTGAATAAAGACAGTGAAGAATCTCTTTCAATTAACAATTTATTTATGGAGTTTTCACTGCTTCAGCATAAATTACAAATCTGTATTTGAACTTGTGAGTTGACCTAGATCAAAACAGTTTGTTTAAATTGCAGAGTGTGGCATAGAGATGGAAAGAAAAGTTATTTTAAAAGATATGAGAAACTGTATACTTATTGTCACGTGTTCTTCAGTGAAAATTGAATCAAATTCTTATCTTACCAACACTGTGTGGAAGTATCAATGTCTTAAAATTTTACGTACTGCTTGCCTCAAATTTCACCCCTAGGAATTCATCTTTGGGGAATGAACAGGAGATTTCTGTTTTAGGCTGTTTTATGTTGTGCTTTTTATAGAGGTTAAAAAAAATGATGTAGCCTAACTGTTCACATGTATGGCGTTATTTAAACAAATTATGACACATCTATGAAATCTAACATTATGCAGCTAGTCAAAATATTTCCCAAAGTTTTTTCTCTTATTTAATTCTGACATAAAAGGTACTCATACTATTTTAGTTAGTATAAAGTAAATATACTCCCTATTTGTCTTCATTATTTCATTCCTCAAACCTACTCAGTGCTATTTGAGTAAACTCAAGATCATCAAGGCAGAAACTATAAGAAAAATGTGTGTGATGATTCAATTTATAGGCAAATGGCACATGCTGTAATTGCCTTTTGTAGATTCTTGATAGCCACAGGTCTTAGGACCTGTTTATATCCTTGTGTTCTTTGCAAAATAGTATCTCTGTTCAACCTCAAAATTAAGGAGAAATGAATTCTTTCATTTCTAGCAAAATGATATACCATCAAATTAGAGGCTATCCATAAACAGTGCTCTAATCCCTCTTAGCCCTAAAGTGATAGGAAAATGTTTGCTTCATCCATAATTTGTTTAGTATTTCTGAGACCCCTGTTTCTCTTTTCCTATTGAGGGGGAAAATAAAATTCCTATTATGTACATCTTTATTAATCAAGCAAAAACTGGGGAACAGATGTGGGATTCTTTAGCTGTTACGGGGATAGACAGAAGGAGAGTCATAATTTTTAGGCTTGTCGCTTTAAATGATGCCCATGAGACATAGCATCAGAGATAGAGCTATCAAGATGCAGCATCCAAATGGCAAGAGTATATTTTAGAGGAAAGTAAGTTAGTTATACTTCTTTGCTCATCCTCATTTATAATGTGACAGTGTACCTACACATGGCTGTTACTTGTTCACAGCAGTATACTTGCTTACAAGTTCTTCAGATTTTCTGTCCCAAGTGAGGATAGAATAAATATATACTTTAATTGGAGAAACTCATCTATTAGGTGTTTTCAATCAGCTTTTTCATATATGGGTCTAGAGTTTGGAGGGTCAGGACTAATTGGCCTTCAAAACACATTTAAGTATATGGCCCACTGCTGCTTCAGTTTCAGATTTTGCTTTGTTTTACAACAGTAGTTTTAAAACAACTGTCTTTAAAAATAATTGCCATTAACATCGCATCCTCAATCTTTGAAACCTAAACTTTCAAACGCTACATTATTTAATTTGATAGAAGCACCTTGAAATATATGTATTATTCCTAATAAATATATTTAGGCTAATAAAACTGCTGTTCAGAAATACTTCTGTCATGTGTATTACTGAATGAAGAATATATTTCATATACTATAAAGGAAAAACTCAAATAATTATTTCATTGAATGTTTGGACTGCTATGCAATTTTAAACATTCTATTTAAACAAAATTAACTTTCCTTTTAATAAGTGTAAATCACTGACCCAGCCCCTACATTATATCACGTCCCAATTCTAAATCAGGATATAATCAGCAGTCATAAATTAACAGTAATTCAAATGATACTCCCTTTGAAGGCCTATATTAAGACTTGCCATGTTCCAAATTTCTTCTATATGTTTTTTAAAATTCAAAGCCAGGTCTCTACCCAAGCATTTCTATCACCAAACATTCTTTTTATTAATTCTCATTATATTTCTAAAGAGTCTGTTTAGCTATAGTTAAATTATTTGCTTTGACTTTATAATTCTAAAACTACTATTGAAGTTAGAAATAATTATCAGCCTAGCAGAAATTCTCGTGTGACTCACACAGTGCTAGAATCCTGGGGTTTGAAGTAAATGAGACAATTTTTCTGCTGTCTGGGGATTGTGATATAGTCTGTATACCTGCCCTTGCCCCCAAAAATGTCTTTATGCCTCAGGAATTTGAGAGCATTTTGATTTTACAATATTTCTTGTAAGTATAAACCCACATCCAACAAATTTGAACATATGGGTTATGATCACTTGATGTTTTCTACCTCCTCTGTATAACTTCCTAAAGATTTGACCTTTTCTCTAGAATCACAACAGTTTTAATGGATTTAAAATTAGTGGGGAAAAAATACTTTGTGGAGGAAAATTAAAATAAAAACATTTTTTAAATAGAAAGCTAGAGTCAAATCTTACGGGAATTTTTACACCTATGAGTCACAGCAACACTAAAAACAGTAAGAAATGACTGGTTCTTTCCTAAGGGATGGACATATGTTTTCAATTTACCCTTTTTTTTTTAGCTAATTCTTATTTATTTATTCATTTTTGCATATAAGAACTGGGGTGTAGGCCAGATGTACGGAGGGGATGAGTGAGAGGACTCACCAGAGACAGAGTGGGGAACAGAACAGGAAGATTGTCTGAAGTACACTGCTGAGGGGCACAGCAGGAGAGACAGGAGAGGTCTGCCGCGCCATGTGGGTCAGTCATAGCACTGAGACTTAATCCCTAGGCCACTGGGGAGGTCCCTTCCATTTATACTGTCCTTAAAACCTTAGGGAAACTGTTTAAGTAGCTAATATAATTTATTTAATAACATTACACAAACATGTGATATATTAGAATAAATTAAATATATAGTAGGAAAAAGTAAAAAAATAAAAGAAAGGAAAAAAATAGTTACCTCTTAAATCCTCTATGTAAACAGATCCGCTATTAATACTAAGGAAAACTAAATGATTTTTCTTGTAATGGCTTATTTTAATATATTACATGATATGTAAATAGATAGCATTTACTTTTACCATAAAATACTATATTCTTTTTCACTTTATCATGATGATGATAAACTAATGTGTAAAATTTTCCCAAGAGTTTCATGTGAATAAATTGCATACACTTTCATCGTGAATACTACTATTAATGTCATTATTTTATCATAGTTGAAACTATAGCACAGGAGAATAAAGAAACTAAGATTTAGATTTAAGTATATTAGTAATATTTATATTCTGTATTTGGAATTTATTTTTATTTTAAAATGTGTGTGTGAGATTGGGACTGCTGGGGCTGTGCTTGTGAGACACATTAGTATAGATGTCAAGGTTTCTTGCACTGTGCAGTTCAGTTTATTTGTCTTGTAAAATTCTCTTGGTGTATGAGAGTTGCAAAGTACCATAAAAAGAATGCAGTGCTTCTTTTGAAGAAATGCCCTCTTATAAATGCTGATCACTGAAAGAAATACCGTAATCATCAATTCACCATAGAAAGAGAAAAGACAGTAGAAGCCGGAAGTTATCACTCCTGCTTATTTATTATCCAGTTACTTTTTACAGGAGCCACCAGATGTAGAATAATCTAACTCAGTAGAAGCAGACCTTTTCATTTAACATTCTTAATGTGTGCTTATCCTTATAGTAAATAATGACAGCAAATATTTGAGTAGTAAGATATAGCACACATTTGCATGCATTATCTCATCAACACTCATAAGAACACTATGAGATAAAAATATTTTCTTAATCTGCATAAATATAAGAGTGTGTGCATGTGTGTATATGTTTATGTATGTGCAGCAATGGAAGTAGCCATTCTGGTTTACAAAACTTCTTTTAACCCTGATGCTCAGGTTCCAACTTCTACTTTGCTTCAAAGATTGAGGCTGTTGGGGCCTCCCTCATGGCACAACGGGTTAAGCGCAGTGGTGTGGAGCTGTTGGCAGCTGCAGTGCAAGATTGATGCCCAGCCAGGGAGATTGCCACATAGTGCAGCAGACCTCTCCTGCCTGCCTGCTGCTCCCCTCAGCAGTGTATTTTGGTCAATCTGCCTGTTCTGCTCCCCACTCTGTCTCTGGTGAACCCTCTCGCTGCCCCCCACCTCTGGCCTGCACCCCAGCTTGTATGCAAAAATAAATAAATCTAAAGAAATAATAATAATAATAAAAAGATCGACACTGTCATACCTGAAGTCCTTCAGGTGACCTTTCCACCTTAATCTACTTGTCTTCTTTTTGTTTAATACCCTTGACACTTTCTCCCTCCCCTTTCCCTCTTAATTGCAGGAACCTCACTTCCTTTATGAATGTCTGCTAGTTTTTGATTATTTTGCTTTGTCTATTCATCCATTAGGACTTTTTGTCTTTATTTCATTTTGTGTAAATGATGACGTTTCCTCTGTCTTTAGTTAAAACTGAATCATTTTCCACTATATGGATATACCACATCTTTTTTTGTCATCAATTTCTTAGAATAAATATTATTATCTTCAAAATTCAAAAGCATAGGAACACATCCTGTGATTTCTTCCCTCTGTTTGGGAATATTGTAAAGTGTTTTAAATTTTTTTTTTTAAAGATTTATTTATTTTTGCATACAAGCTGGGGTATAGGCCAGAGGTGTTGGGTGGCGAGAGGGTTCACCAGAGACAGAGCGGGGAGCAGAACAGGCAGATCAGAAATACACTGCTGAGGGGAGCAGCGGGTGAGGCAGGAGAGGTCTGCCGCACCATGTGGGATTCTCCCCGGCCGGGCGTGGAACTCGCGTCGCCGCTGCCGACAGCTCCACAGCGCAGCGCTCAACCGCTGCGCCACCAGGGAGGCCCAAAGTGTTTTAAAATTTTGCAAAATATATTTCATTTATCAATATGTTAAATGCATTTACATTTCTTCTAGGCAACAAATCCAGGCATGGAAAATTATAAAAAGAAGTAACAGAAAATCACCAGAACTCTCATACCAAAGTTAGTCATTATTAGCACATTGTATGCGGGAAACATATTTATATGTTTTACGTTGACTGGTAGTAAAGCGCGGGACATGTATTAATATGTTTTTTATAGACTAGCGGTAGAATGCGGGTAACGTATAAATATGTTTATTTTTATACTTTTTTTATACTTAAAAAATTAGCAAAAATGGCCCACGCCACCTGTTAGCGCGCAATAAAAACTACCTGCAAACAATATGTTAATATTTTGAGCTTTTGTATTGCTTATATATTTTACATGTTGACAAATATATCTTAAATAATGATACGTAAATTTATTAATTAATGTATTATGTTGTTTTTAAAGCTTTGGAGTGTGTGCTTACCACATGCCAATTTTTTCAAGACATTTTCAAGCCCCTAACTACTGATCTCCATATTTATTTTAATGACTTCACTAAATCCATTTATGAGTTACTTATAGCTATAAACATCTAAGTTCATGATTTAATTTGGCTTGCATTTTGTCTTTTAAATGATGCCCTTTTCTGATCTTGCATTCAAAGATATATTAGCTTCATAAAAGGAATTGAGTAATGCTTTTTTCTTTATTCCCTGGAAGAATTTGTATAGGGTTTATGTATCTTTTAGTTAAATTTTGTTATGATTTTTTTTCCCCTATGGAATTAATCTAACCCTTCTGTTGCTAGGCAAGATAGAGTATGCTTACTACAGTCTACTTATCCCACTGATTACAACTGAAATTTCAACACAAAACACGCTACTTGTGAATTCTGAAGGAGGAATATTTGAGAGAAAAGTCAAAATTTGGAGAGACACATACAGAGAAATGTGTTGTGTATAGGTGTTTTTTTCAAACTTTGACCCAACTTTGAGTGGCCGACACATTGTTATCTGGTGACAGGGCCCTCAGTTATCCTGAGAGAATTTGCCATATTTTTTGAAAGGACCAAGAATTGGGTCCCTGAGGAAATGGAAAGTGTGTAGGAAATCTTTTTTTTTTCTTTTATTCCTCTGTTATCTCTCCTGTCTGTGCCATACAGACCTCAGTCTAAAGCTGTGGCAAAGGCAACAGGCAACTGAAATTCTAAGAGTGTGCCCAGTCTTTCTGGGCAGAAGAACAAGCCCTCTTTATAACTTTTCCTCATAGTTATGGTACCTTTCAATTCACAATTTCCACTGGGTACTTTTTTATCATCACAGTCTCTATAGTCACATTCTCTGAAGAGCAATACATTATTCTCACACTTTTTATTTCTTTTGAAGAATTATTTTGTTTATTTGTGCCTATAAGAGCTGGGGTGTAGGCCAGAGGTGCAGGGGATGAGAGGATTCACCAGAGAGAGTGGGGAGCAGAACAGGTGGATCTACTGAAACACACTGCTGAGGGGAGCAGTGGGCAAGACAGGAGAGGTCTGCTGCACCATGTGGGCCATCTCCCCAGGCAATGATCTAACTTAAGCCATAGGGGTGACAGCTCTGAGACTTAACCCCTAGGCCACCAGGGAGGCCCATTCTTTATTTCTTTGGCCAGTTTAAAACAGCCGATTGAAAATGTCTGGCTTGTATGATTATCATGAGGACATACTTTCTTGAGGACAGTTTTTATTGACTGCTTTTTTTTTTCTTTCTGAATATACACCGTACTTTGTTAGTTTTTTCAATCTATCTCAAATTGTTGCTGAAAACTAGGCATTTAAAATGTGAAAACAGGGAACTCCCTGGTGCCCTAGGGATTAAGTCTCAATGCTGTCACCCCTATGGCCTGAGTTTGAGCCCCGGCCAGGGAGCTGACCCACATGGCACAGCAGACCTCTCCTGTCTGGCCTGCTGTTCCCCTCAGCAGTGTATTTCAGTCGATCTGCCTGTTTTGCTCCCCACTTTGTCTCTGGTGGATCCTTTCACACCCTGCACCTCTGGCCTACACCCCAGATCTTCTGTGCAAAAACAGTAAAAATACAACAGTTGAAATTGGATTGTCTGACTTCCTCATAGTTTGTGATTGTTTGGTTGTTTACTGTCTTTTCTGAACTCACTCAGCGATGTCTATTCCTGGTCGTGTCTGACCAGTGAAGTCTGCTGGGTAGGTTCATGGACAGAGTGACTGTACAGATCACCTTAGAAGTATGTGACTGATATGTCTCTTGGGTTTGCCAAGGGTTCTTGGGCTTGTTGGGGCACATCTTCAGTCTTCACCAGGGACACACCATGCCACCTGAGCCTCTCTTACTCTTGTTTTGCCTCAAGTGGTTGCATAAGAGTGATGGTTGTCACTGTTCAGGGTTTGATTTCCATGATTCCGCAGGGGTTGGCAGGGGACATAGAACAGGGTGAGTTAGACCACAGAGCTCACTGTTCTTGCTGTCATTTAGTCTTTTCTTTTTTTTTAATCTTTTCCCTTCTATTTTTATTTTACTTTTTAATTAAACTTTTCATTTTCTTGCATTGTTGTTCATTTTTGAACAGTATTTGATTTCTCCCCGCAGGTGTAGTCCCCATAAATCTCCCATCACCACATCACCCGTGAACTGTCACCATAGTCCCTTGTGTTCTTCCCTCCCTCATTTTGATCCCTCCCCCTCCCCGGTTTTATGTCTCAGATCTATAGCTTGCCTGCTAGTTTTGTCTTTTTCTTTTTTGACTTTTTGTTGGGTTTCTCTGTATTCCTCCTGTAAGTGATACCATCTGATAGTTTTCTTTTTCCTTATATTAGTCTTTTCATTTTTAATGAGTGTTCTTTGTACTGCTTTAAGCCTAATGTAGTGAATTCTGAAAAATGTGATTCTGACCATTTTCATCCTTGAACTTATTGCTTCAATGGAGATGTCTGGAGGTCTTTAGTCTACAGTTTTCATAGTATGTCAGTGTGCTGTTATCATTATCATATTTATCAGGTTTATTATTCTGCTCCTCTTTTTTATTGTCTGTATAATGAAAAATCCAAGAGTTATGTCTTGGGGTGTTGTGAAGATGAATTGAGAACATCTAAGGAAGTTCATTTTTATCTCCAGTAAGTAATAAGTCTAACTCTCTTTGCATCTTCATTTTTGAAGTTTCATTGCATTTTAATTCTGTTTTTCTTATGACAGTATAGACACCAGAAATAAGTATGATTGTTTTCTTTTTTTTTTTTTTAAAGATTTATTTATTTATACATACAAGCTGGGGTACAGGCCAGAGGCATGGGGTGGCAAGAGGGCTCACCAGAGACAGAGCGGGAAGCAGAACAGGCAGATCAGAAATACACTGCTGAGGGGAGCAGCGGGCGAGGCAGGAGAGGTCTGCCACACCATGTGGGATTCTCCCCGGCCGGGTGTCGAACTCGCATCGCAGCTGCCGACAGCTCCACAGCGCAGCGCTCAACCGCTGCGCCACCGGGGAGACCCATGATTGTTTTCTTATCAAATAATTGGCGAAGAACCTGAGTATAGGCTGTGCGCTTGCCAATTACTCTGTAATTTCCCTCCCAAATTTGATATACTGGTTCATGTTTCTAGAATTTTTGTAAGATTATTTTAGATGCTTGAAGATTTTCATCTTTCACCCCTAGATTTCTTTTGTACAAATATCTATTGATGGCTTGTGATCCTAAATAGTCATAATATTATCTGCTTGATTATAATACAAGCAAGCATCTCAGTGATAGCATATAAATAATTTATGGAATAACAGAGACTCTTTTCAATGGAAGTTTTAAGTTTCCCTTCCAATATCTTGAATGTCATTATTCATAGGTAATTATTGCTCTTTCCAGAAGCTATGTGCGTGCTCATCATGTAACCATGTCCTTGGGTAAAAATCAAGTAGTATGATGGGCCAAAGTTTATATACAGGTTGGTTGAGCTTCCTGTCTCAATCTATATTTAACAGATTACACTGGCCTTCAGATATGCCGTTAGGAAAGAAAGAATTTCTAGCAGAAAATTGTGGTTAAACCCTAAAAAAGTAATTCATTGTCGAGGAATACATTCATCAATACTCTTTCTTTTTACTTTACTAGTACTCCTGAGTAGAAGGAAGTTTTAAAGCTGATATTTATAGCTTTAACTCAGAGCGTATTAATGTGGTATTTATTTTGTCACATTTATTCTTTAAATATTTGGCTCTAATATTTGGTTTTAATTAGAAAGGGAACAATGCTTCATGACAATGGGACCTGAGTGTGTGTGTTTGTCCTATTCAGAGATTCCTGTTTAATGATAGCTTAAAAAGAATACTCCATTTGGCACTATGTATACAAACCAAATATAATTTGTGCTCCTTAAAATAAAGGGCACCGTATAGTTTATGTGGTTTCATTATTATCAAAAAAGACATAGCCATTTGATGATTGAAATGATCAGTTGAATTCATTTCCCTTTCAACACAAAGGGCTGTTGAATTAATAAGAAATAATCTCTCTGATAACATCAAATTGATAATCTTACATAGTGTTAGGGGAATTAGAAGTTCAGAGATTAGAGAACTTAGAAGAAGCAGGATTTTGTGACTCAATGACCTCCGACAACAAAATTGAGTACTAAGTTGTCACTATTACTATGTAGCTACTAGTCAGTAAAGTGTGGCTGAGGTCATTGACTGGCTTTCACAAACGTGTGTTCTGATAAGTTGACATTAATCAGTTCTGTTGGGTACATAACCACTTCTTGTGTTCCTATATTCCTATGATGAAAGGACAATCAGAACTTTCCTTTCTTAAATTTGGTATGTAAGAACTGTATAGAATTTGGAGTAGAAGGAGACAGACTAGATCCTCAGATCAGTTAGTAGAACATTGTTTGATACTTGGAGTTGGTATTTCTTGAGTAGGAAATTGAGGGATGCAGCAAATTTAAAAGATGGTGACTTTATTAGCTAAAATAAGTGTTTAGAAAATGGCTATCTCATTATCATCTTGGGATAGCTTTTATCTAGTTCTCTTCACTTCTGTCCTTTTCACATTAGGAACCACTGATGGTGAGATGGATCTAGCAGTGGAGAGCATTTTCTTTGCTCAGCTGTATCTATGCCTACCACTTACTAACTTGCCTCAAACTTTTCAAATTAGCTACGAAGGTTAAAGTTCAATCAATTGCATTTTTTTTCCCATTTGAGTTTGTCAGTTATGGTATGGGTTTAGCAAGTCAAGAGCGTGGGGAGAGAGAAACAGGGTATTCTGCTTTTCAGAACTTGAAAAAGGAGATTTTTGAGAACTTTTTGTCTTAAGATATCTATATGGAGATAGACAGAAATATATAGAAAGAGCTAGAATCAGCATCTTGAATGTTCTTAGACCTGCAATGTGATATAGCTTTATCCAATAAAGGCAGTTATTACCAATATAATCAGGCATCAACTTTAAAATGTTTGGGCATTATAAGAAATTACTTTTATGAGTACTTGTTTTTTAATGTATAGTTTATTGTTCCATAAAAATTATGGTATATTCGTCTTTGGGATTGCAGACAACAGCCAAAATCTTATTTAAACTCCAATATACTTGAAGTGCTATAGCGATAACATTATTTTAGTTATTTCTAACCACTACTTGAAAATGGTTTCTATTTGCAACTGCATTGGTTACATACCAAGAAGCCAGAAGCTTTGTAGAATACTTAAAATTTAATAACAATGAAAACACTCCTCATCAAAATTTCTGTGATAGACAAAAAAAATTCAACAAAGAAAAATAAGAAAATTCAGAAGATACCCAGCCACAGCCAAGGCAACTAAGACACTAGGGAACCACAAACACTCCTGAGCAAGTAAAACCAGGAGTCATGCCCGCCAGCACCAGTGGAAAACTCCAAACAGAGCAAAGCAGAAAACCAACAATGGGAAATAATAAAGTCACAAATGACCCTCAAAACAATACACAACAAAAAGAAAACCTCTCTCCAGAACCCATTAATATGGACATAGAAGATTACATCCACCTAACAGATAAAGACTTCAAAATAGCCATCACAAAAAAATTGATAGAATTAAATGAAAAGAACAAAGAAAGCCAATCAGGCTGACATCAGATTTCTCTGAAGAAACACTACAGGCAAGAAGAGATTGGAGGGACATATCTAACACACTACATGCCAACAAATGTCAACCAAGAATACTCTACCCTGCAAAGCTCTCATTCCTCTATGAAGAAAAAAACATGGACCTTCTCTGACAAACAGAAACTACAGAAATTCATCACTACCGAACCCCCACTCCAAACAATATTTGAAGAAGTCATGAAGACAAAACCAACAGAAGAAAGACCAGGAAACACAGAATAAAGTAAGAATTAGAACCACAAAAGAGTAAACAAACAAACAAAAAATATGGATGACAGTACTTCAATATTACCTCTAAATGTAAATGGACTAAACACACCAATTAAAAGACACATCATAGAAAGATGGATCAAAAAACAGAACCCAACCTTCTGCTGTCTACAAGAAACACATTTAATTGAGAAAGATAAACAGAGATTAATAGTTAAAGGAGGGAAAACAATCCTACAAGCAAATGGACCAAGAAAGAAGGCAGGAACAGCTATACTTATTTCAGATAAAATAGACTTTAAACTTAAGAAGGTAAAAAAAGACAAAGCTGGCCACTACATCATGATAAAGGGGACAATAAAACAGGAGGACATAACAATCATCAACATATACTCCCAAAATGAAGGAGCACCAAAATATATCAGACAATTATTATCATCCCTGAAAACAGACATTAAAGAAAATACATACATAGTAGGAGACTTCAGCACCCCACTTTCTCTATTGGACAGATCAAGAAGACAAAAAGTAACCAAGGACATTAAAGCTCTAAATAAGAACCTAGACCACCTGTGATTAACAGATATCTATCAATCACTTCACCCCCAAAAAATTGAATACACATTTTTCTCAAGTGTGCACGGAACATACTCCAGGATCGATCACATATTTTGCCACAAAACAAACCTCAACAGATACACTAAGATCAAAATCGTACCAGCCTTCTTCTCCAATCAAAAGGAGTCAAACTGGAAATAAATCATAAAAAGGAAAAAAGAAACCTCCTTATCTCATGGAGACTGAAACCCACATTACTGGAAAACCAATGGATCAACGAAGAGATCAAAGAAGAAATTAAAAAATACCTAGAACTGAATGACAACGAGAACATAACTTTCCAGAACGTCTGGGACACAGCAAAAGCAGTAATAAGAGGAAAATATATAGCATTACAAGCTCACATCAAGAAACAAGAAACAACCCAAAGAAACAATTTAATCTCACATCTCAAAGAACTAGAAAATGAACAACAAAAAACCCCAAAAGACAGTTTAAGGAAGGAAATAATAAAAATCAAAGCAAAACTAAATGAAATGGAAATAAAAAAAAACAATCCAGAAGATTAACGAAACCAAAAGCTGGTTCTTTGAAAAAATAAACAAAATAGACAAACCACTAGCCAGGCTTACAAAGAAAAAACGAGAGAAAACACAAATAAATAGGCTCAAAAAGCACTTCTCAAAAGAAGAAAAGGAAATGGCCATCAGATACATGAAAAAATGCTCAACATCACTTACAATCAAGGAAATGCAAATCAAAACCACTATGAGATACCACCTCATGCCTGTGAGGATGGCACACATTAAAAATACAAGCAACAAATGCTGGAAAGGATGTGGAGAAAAAGGAACTCTTCTACACTGCTCGTGGGAATGTGAAATGGTCCAACCACTATGGAAAGCTGTATGGCGATTCCTCAAACTGCTAAACATGGAGCTTCCATATGACCCAGCAATACCACTGTTGGGAATTTACCCAAAGGACACAAAAGCACTAATCCGAAAGGATACATGCACCTGTATGTTCATTGCGGCACTGTTCACAATAGCAAAGGTATGGAAGCAACCCAGATGTCCAAAAATAGATGAAAGATGATTGGATCCAGAAGATGTGGTACATATACACAATGGAGTACTATTCAGCATGGAAAGAAGATAAACACATGCAATTTGCAGCGACATGGATGGAATTAGAGGGGATTATACTCAGTGAAATAAGCCAGAAAGAAAGAGAAAAATATCGAATGGTTTCACTTATAACAGGACTATAAGGAAACCAAATAGGAGAGAGACAATCAGCGGGAGGGGGAGGAGGGGGGAGGGAAGGAAAAGGACACAAATGGAATAGAAAAGAACACAAGGGACCATGGAGATGGATCACGGGTAAATTGGTGGTGGGCTATCCAAGGGGAATACAAATGTAAAAGATATAAATAACAATAAAAATACATATTAAAAACATTTCTGTGAAAGAGCTAAAGCGTACTTGGGAAAATTATGAAGTCTGGAATATACTTGTCAGAAAATGAGAATGAGTGGAAACTCCCCAAAACACATATGGTTAGTTGGAACTGTAATAATAGGACTTTCCCATTTTTTTTTTTTTTTGTAATGACCAAAGTGAGTAGGAAAGGCATCTAATAGCAAAGAGACTAGTTACAGCAACTTCCAGGTTGTCCTTTTCAATTTCTATTGCAGTCGAGCTCAAACTTTAATGAGTATGAAGGACACCTAGAGAAATGATGAAATGAAGGTATCTCAACCCTGATGTCTGGAGACACTCAGTCTGTTGGTTTATTTAGGTTTGGTCTGGCATACCACATATTAGCAAGCAACGTAGGTTACTTTAATCAGTTCTTAGTGATTAAAATAAAAAGCAGGTGGCAGAGATTTTTCACATTAAAATAAAATATGTATTTTGATTTATTTCTAAACTGAGAAGATTTTTAAATAAAATCGGTTTTTGTTGAGTTTACTATACCCTTTTTTCTTTCTAGGGTTTCCATGAAATCTAGTGGTTTTTCAAAATTAGTATGATAATTTGTATCTCAGACAACCTGATAATAAAAGCTTACAAGGTGACCTTTGTCACCCCATTTTCTAAAAATTGTTAACATAAAGGACTAGCAAAAAGTAAACCGTCATTTTATATCTAAATTTAATCCAAATTCATATTTTTTGGCTGACCGAGAAATATGTCTCAAAATAAGGGGCACAATTATTTTGTATTATTACCTCAGGGATTTTATTAGTAGAAAGAATGAGCCATATCCCCACTAAATTAGAATACATAATTTTCTATTTTGAAAGTAAAAGTCATTTAGCCATTTGTTTGATGGGAAAAAATGAAATTTTTGCAAAGGTTTAATTTTTTATCTCAAGCACAAAGGACAAATAATTGGCCTCCATTCTAAAGGACGTTCATTCCAAATAAACAACTATCATTATCACAGACTGAAAAATTTATCCTTAATGTAACTTTATGCCTCTAACTCTCAAGCTAGAGGCATGAAATCCAATATTAGCTGTAAAGTCAATAATAGCTTACCACTTATATGGAAGCTCCAAATTGTTTTTTCTCAGCCTCACTTCTTAAGACATTTCCATAAAATGATGCAACTAAAAGGCTGTTTCCTGGAACATAAATGAAATTGTCTTCCTTGGTATCCAGGTTTTGCTTAATAATTTATGGTGTGACGGACTTTTGGTAGTATTCCATCTGATGTGTACAGTCCTTAGGAGATTCTGAGTCCTTAATAATACAAACTGAATTTGGGGAAATTCTTAAATGGCATAGCTAAAGAACTGAGCATTGCACTTCACTGCATGAATATGAAAAAACCTTGAATCATTTTTCCATCTTGGAAAGATAATTGTCCGTGAGGAGTTTCGCCCACGATATTCCTGAGTGTGTCTGAGGATTTTAACCTCACTCCTCTAATTCCCACTGCTTTCCCCAACCACGAGCTGCCAAACCAAGCTTCTGTTTAACAGGCGTGGATGCCTCTGTTTTCCAAACTCACTAAAATTAAATTGATTTCATACAGTGAAGGTTTTCATGGTTTTGATGTGATAATTTTAACTCCATATTTTTTTTTTAAATTTTTGGCATGCCATCCTTCAGCATTTTTAACCAGGGTTTTCTCTTCAATGAAACACTCCGATCCCACTAGCAGCAAATGATTTCTTACATGGTTATTTCTTCGGTCAAAGATAATTTGATTGTAGTTATGTGACTCAAGCTAATGGTGTTTACTAATCTGTTTGCTGCAAGTGATAAACCAAAGGAAATAATGCTGACAGAAAGAGATCAGCACAAATTATGAGAAACCAATATACCATACAGCCCTGCCTTAGCTGTTTTTCTTTTCTCTTAATAGAAGAAGGGAATGCACTGATACAGAGAAAGCCACCACTGTTCTTGGAACATATTATTGGGCTTCAGTTCACCACACATCACACACATTATATCAGATAACACTCATTGCCTCTTCTTGAGGTGGATTAGCATTTACACATGAATTAACAATTAGAATTGGATAGAGATGAACTGAGTCTGATGCTAGCTTTCAGAGAGCTGCTTAATAGGTATGTTTTACTGCCCCTTTCTTTTTATTCTTTAGTGTGTGTGTGTATTTTTTTTTTCATAGAAGACTGGGGTGTAGGCCAGAGGTGGGAGGGGGTGAGAGGATTCACCAGACACAGAGTGGGGAGCAGAACAGGCAGATTTACTGAAGTGCACTGCTGAGGGGAGCAGTGGGTGAGACAGGAGAGGTCTGCTGCCTTACATGGGTCAGCTCCCTGGCTAGGGATCATAATCAGGCCTTAGCAGTGATAGCACTGAGACTTAACTCCTAGGCCACCAGGGAGGACCCTGTTGCCCCTTTCTTAGTCAGCCAGAAATAGTGAACAGCAACAAGCATAGCTTCCCTAGCTCTCCTCTCTCCAGCTAAAGGTGAATCATTTAAGGTCAGAGTCATTAAAAAAGTGACTTACATTACCTTTGCATATTTTGCATTGGTTTCCATATGTTCTCAAACCTGACACATGCGCTATCTATCATAGGAGAAAATGCAAGCCTTGGAAGTTAAATAGATATTTATCTATAATTATATATCTAAAAATATAAATAAAAGCCAAACTTCACAAATCATATCAATGTAGAAAATGTAGGTAGTAATTCAACACAGTACCAAACATTAAAAATGCTTTCCAGATGCAAGTTTTGGAATCTAATTTATTCTTCCATGTTTGCAGTAGAAGACACAATTATGATTATTTTGACCCTAGATTACATTTGAGATGGTAGAATTATGTGTAATCATGCGGCAGTGGATTTTTTTAGCATTGCCCTGCTTGAAGCCTGGCACCTGACTTCAGAGGAGAAATTGTCCCCAAGTAAAGGGAACTTGACACATGTCATGTGGGATTATAAGCTTTTGTGCCCAGGTGCCTGTCTTCCTCATATTTTTTTATCTTTCTCAGATCAAATTAAGGACAATATCTTGTACTTTACATTTTTATTGCCCTGATCTATCTAGTTGTCAATGGTGAGTTTCATGCCAAATACACAGAAAATACATATACATGATGATTTCTTCAATAATCCTCTCCCTTCCTTTTCTATCCCAGTTTAACCTCCAAAAGTAGATAAAAATAGGTGCTGAGACTTGTTGCATTTCATGTCATTCTTAAATTGAATTATTTTTCTCTTTTTCTAATATACAGTAGTAGCTATTCATAAGTTGCTGAATGGATTAGTGATCTATATATTTTTGATCACTTAAGCAGTTATAAGATGCCATATTATTAGGGTCAAAATTTTTGTCATTCATACATGTAAGAATAATCATGCAATCAGAGGGGATTTTATTTCCCTAAAACTTAGCATCATAAAAAGTATCACAAATCTAGCTTTAGGTAGATGAAATGGGCTATATTACCATTTAAAAGAAAGGCCTGTTTTAATAAATTAATAATGTTTAATATAAAACTTTACAAATACATGCTTCTAGGAAGTATATTTATAGTAACACTGGTGTGAATGCTGTGAGCCTATGGTGAGAACATGTTCCTTAATCACGTTGACTCAGTGTCTGCAGCAGCTTCAGAGCTGCCTTAGACCTTGTGTTTCTCAAAATACTACGTTTGATTCTCAGAACCACCTATGAGTTAAGCATGACATAAACTTTAAAGTTGAGAAACCACTTTGAGCAAGTTTATCCAATTACTTGCCAGTTCCAGTAAACAGAAGACTTGAGGGATAAGAGGCATGTTGCTTTACTGTATAGATGTGCTTCTTTCACTGGGTCAATGGTCTTCTATTCTTAAAAGGATTTTGACTTATTAAATATTTTTTAAAAATTGGGTTGCATTTCCAGAGCCTGGCAAATGTTCAGATACGTTCCTTATTTTGTTGTTGTTGAATGAATGAGTAACTGAATGTATCACTTTATATCTCCATCTAGCATATGATCTTGTGTGTCTTACAAGATAAATGCCTATGCACTGACATTTAATCAAAATGAAAATAAGTTCTTATTCAGAACGTGAATTGTTAGGGTACTCCTGAAAGAGTCTTCTGGTCAAATCCTGGTCCAGTTCCCTTCCCATTGCACACATGTTCCTCCACCAAATGGGTCAGATGAAAGCTTCAAGCAGAACCCTTAACCACAATGAGAATTAGCATTTTGTCTTCTGATGCAGAATCTAAGGATTTCTTCCTATTTGGGTTATTTCTGTGACATATCTCAATAATTAATAGACAGTCTCGTCTGGTCTTATGAAAAATCCCATTTTCTTCTACTGAGGATGTTATGCAATAATTATGTTTATATTTATGTTTTCTATTTATCATATTTCATAATTATGAACCAATAAAAGCTTAAGTGCTGCTCACACTGAAATACTTTTCTCTCAGTAGCTGGCTCGGCATATTTTACATTTTTAATAATGTGATGTTTAGCAAAAATGTGCCAAAGGACCTAAATTAATTTGAGTAGAATTGATCTGTAGGCAACCACCGACTCAGAAGCACAGCAAGTGTTTCTGCCATCCATCCTTCTCCGTTTTGGAAGATCATTACTTACGGCAAAGACTTATAATAAAAATTACTTCTGAATCATATGCTATAAAATGGAAATTATTTTTCAGCATGCCATTTTGTAGAACAGTCACTCTAAATCATGGTAAAAAAAGATTTGAAGGATAATAAGAATATATGATTTTTCAAAATTTATCCATGTTATAGAAAATTCTCTCAAGACGTGGCATATTTATTTAAATGGCTCCAACTTAAATATTAACTTCAACTTTTACTGAGTTCTTTCTATCTCAGAGAAATTGCTGCGGGATAAAATTCAAGAAGACATGTGATAGAAAGTAACTTCAAAAATCTGCTTGAGAAATTTCAGTCTATCTTGACAAATATATGTAAGTACAGGAGCTGTAGGAAGACAGGGATCCTTCCTGGTTATAAGTAATTTTAATGTGCCAGTAACAACTTTATCAACACTAGGATTTTCTAGAAAATGGATCAAGTATCCTTTGCTCCTTCTTCATTTTTCACTTTACCTCATTTGTAGTCTATTTTCTTACTGTCATCTATCGTGTTTCTCCTGGCCTCAACCAAACAATCTTAGGAAAAATAAGACATTGTCTTAGACCTTCTTTGTATGATAAGAAGCCGAAGAACAATAGTAGACACACAGGAATAATTAAAACAGTCTCCTGTTAATTTATCAAGTCTCTGGAGCTGTAAAATGATGTCCAGTGGAGGCTGTTTGCTCCTGTGGGCTCCCAGGCAGCTGGACCTGCAGAGGTGATTTTCTGCTTGTTTCGTTTTCTTAACAGACAGTGCAAATCAGGAAAGATCACCTGTTGGACCACCTTCTGAGTATTTTTGAGAGAGTGTTTCTGAGAGTGTCAAGATGCATTTTGTCTATATTAGGGCAGAATCTTTTGAGAAGAAACAGACCTGTGTGCCGGTGAACGCTTCAGTGATGGCATGCGTCAGATGGCTAGCGGGGAGTAAATGTCACTTTCCCCTGGGAAGTGTCCTTGGTGTATTTCAGTATTCAGCACTTCCCTGACCATAAGGCTTGAGGGAAAGAGCATTGCTCTGCAGTGTGCTCACTCGCCTGCCCTCTTTGAACAAAGGACTAGATGCTGGCAAAAGGTGAAGGAAAAAGGGAAGAGTCCTAACAGCTTGTTGAGTTGTAAAGCTAAAAGTATCTACTACTTCCATTATTCTCCTGAAAAAAGGTGGGATATGGCCAATTTTGTGAAGTCATTCAGTGTGATAAAATTGCTCCTAAAGTGACTTCTCTTCTTAAAATGGAATATTAAGGAAATGTAAAATGACCCTGCTTCTGATGGAAAATGTAGTATCATTTAAAAATAATTCAGTCTCTCTCTCTTTTTAGTTTTTAGACATATTTTTTAGTCAAGAAGTGTGACCTGGTCTGACCCTGAATAATAGTTAGAGAACAATCTCTTCTTGATAGGAAAATTAAGAGGCATATTTCATGCTACTTCCTTCGTTCATTATCCGTAATTCTCCCATCTGGTTTCCCCACATCTCCTGACTCATCCTTCTCTGCCATTTTGAGGGGACTCCAGCATCTGGAAGGCATGGTTACCAAAAGGTTTTGTAACTTAGGTTAATTTTAATCTGGTTTTGTGTCAAATGTTGACCATTGCCGGGTCACCCACCCTCCCTCTGCTCTATTTCCCTTTGAGAAGCATCGCCCAGGAAGCAGCTTTAAGGGCAAACATAGTTACATGAGAGTCCTATTTTTCTCATGCCATTCTTCTAAACCTGCAGAATGCCTAAGATTCATTGATTTTTATATGAACATAGTCTTTAATAGGAAACTGATACAAAACTCTAATTAAAAATAATTATTTTTATATCATAAGTTAAAATCAAGGGTGTTTCATACCATAAAATATGTGTCTGTCAATTTTCCCTCTATATGATTTTTTAAGGAACGCATGTCTAGCTTGTAACCAAAGAATCTTTAATGTACTTTGAGAGTTGAAGTTAAACAAACATGCAAACCAACTATTTTAAAGATTCCAATTGTTTCTTTTTTAAATGTATTTAATAGTTTGTGCTTACAAACTTGTAGGAAGAATCAAAAGTCCTTTATTTTTGGAGTTTTTAGCCATGTCTTAAAAAATTTCAAATGAACTATGGAGCCATTGCTAGAAAATGGAATATTTCATAAAAAGGGACAAACCAAGATAAAAAGATTAAAATTGAAACACTTGTTAAGTCCAATGTTGCAATTTTTCAAGTGCACTTTAATATGGTAAACACGCATCTATATTGCAAAGCCTTTCTTCTCTCTCTCAAACTCTGCATTTGTATCTTTGAGAAATCTCGGTTGAGAACAACACATTTTTGCAACACATTTTTGTTTAAATATATTATGCCTAATACATATCACTAGTTATTTATATTCAAAAAGTATTGTTTTGTTGTGGGATAAATTGTAATTCAGATGATAAAGTTTTGGATTTGTTGCTTTTATAACACCTAAATTATGCATATTTTTGTCAATACAATCCATCACATAGTGTATGTAAGAAATAATGTTTCAATACACAGCAAAAGAAATCATATGATCTGTCCAATTTGATTATATAAGAAACTTAGACTCCTTGGGGGAACATTTTTCTGTATCAACTCAATAGTTTACCACTTAGTTTTGAATTTGAAAGAAAGTTTTATAGAAATTAAGAAATAAATATTTTGTAGGTTATTTTTTGGACCCTAATTCAATAGATTGCATTCTTTTAAAATAAACAAACCACATTTGGAGAGAGTCAGGATTATTAAAAAGGAGTAAAGATTCATTTTCTCAAGGTAAACATATGGAATGTATTTGAAAGATAGGAAGAATAAACAAGCCTCAGTTTGATTATGAATTCTACCCTTAGAGGGAGAACTGTAAAAGCTTGTTAAAAGAGAAATGTAGATTGCTCTGTTGCTGTTGATTAGGTATTAGCCACAAATTAGTGGTATGAAAGATGCATTTGAATCACTGACATATGTACATTCAGTTTTAGAACTCCATTTCTTTCCTAGCTCAGAGACTGAAGGAAACAAAACTGTGGAGAACCACAGAAGATAGTCTGAAGTTTTGATTCCTTTGAGGATAGCATAAACAACCCAGAATTTGCCAAGTTTTTTCAACAACTGCCCTGAAACCCAGAGACCCTACATTCCGTATTCAGTGGCTAATCTAGTGAACCTTTGTCATATGTCAAGCGCTGCTGTTGAATTCTGAACAGCTTTGTTTTTTGTTCACAGACAGTAGACCTTGCTCTATGCTAAGAGTAAAAATCTATGTTAAAGGTTGTTAAATAAATGGAAGAATTTCTGAAAGACCCCAGGAGTCAGACTTGGAAGCTATGAAATATAACACACGTGCACGCACACACACACACACACACACACACACACACACACACACACAGTCTATTGTACTCCAAACAAGGGATTCTTTTGTCCTTTTATTGTATTGTATTGTTTTTGAAAACCAAAACATTTCTTGTACTAAGTCAAACAATCTACAATTTCATGCATGAAAAAATTACCCTAAACGTAAGGATCAAGAATAATGAGTGATTTTAATGACATTTTTAATCATCAGTTTGTTGAGCAACATTTTTCAACATTGCCTCTTTATTCATTGTTCTTACAGTAGTATTATCTATAATTAAGGAGATTTATCTGAATTGTTACTGAAAGGTGTGAAAATATTATCAGTCAAGAAATAGCGTAAATCAGTAATTCTTGCCACAGCATCCTTTTCCTTATTTATTGCCTGCTGAAGTATTTGAGTGAGAGCCAGAATCTCTACCTTATAAATTCTAGGGAGGAACCTTGCCATTTTTTTCCACTCTTTGTCCTTAGTGTCAGCCTAGATGTGCATGATTTCTCTCTCAATCTCTTTTTCTTTCCTTCTGTTTTGAAATTGCTTTCATTTTCTGTGTACACACCTCATTAGTAGACATGGAGACACGGATTAATTATAAGATTGCTGATATCATTCCAAAGGAAAAAAGAAAAAAAACATGGGATTGTAATTCCAGTTTTCTCTCTCTTTCTCACACACATACATACACACGCACACAGAATCCACATGATCGGAAGGCAGTCTGGATCTGACAGACTGTGTTATTAATCTTGACGTATTTAGCATATTTGCAGATAACTCAGATCATGCCTTAGTGTAAGGTGATGATATTTCCAGGTGACCAGGAAATGAGAGAAATAACTAAGCTGAATAATAGAAATAGGATTCAAATGCTTTATTATAACATGAAATGATGTGCCACAGCTATATAAATTCCATTCACACTTCAACTATTTAAGACAATGGCAGTAAACCTAGGAAAACAAAAGCAAATATAGAGGGTGGGGGAGATATTGTTGAAGAGGGAAATATGCAAAAAAGATCTGGATTATGTCAGTGATTTGATCTAACTTTCAAGATTTGCAGATATTGTGGCTCTGATTGAAATGAAACATATCTGAGATGTTGTTTTTAGCTCGAAGAATCATTCATTAAGTGATAATCTTATAGAGTGAAACACTGGCAAGAGAAAGACATGGATTAGTGTAGAAAATCAGTAATCACTTGCTTGAGTTTTAATTTTTTTTTTTTAAGGCGGACTCAGCAATTAGACATCCTGAGTTCAATTCTCAAAACAAGATCTTGGGGACTTTAGTAGGCAGAGAATACACCAACATTTTGGTGCTTTAATTTCCTCCTCTGTGAAGTGGAGAGGTGCTATTCCTCAGAAGGTAATTGTTGGGTGAATTAGAACAATGCATAACACATTGCTAGTAAATTTGAGATGGTTGGTGAAGTTTAACTTTTTTTTCCTTATAATAGCACTGGTCAACAAATTTTTACAAAAGTCATTTTACTGAAATAAAATTAGTATTTTCCTATCAATTTATATGTGCTCAACATGAATATGACAGTCAAATTCTACTTTTGGCTCTAGGTTTTTTTTTTTTTTGTAATCTGCCATAAATGGATGATTACATATTTACGAAATGCATGCCAGTAGTAATAGGCTTATGATTAATACCTGTAAAATATCAAGTCATAGACTACTTCTTAGATTTCTTCGCTTGTCTCTTATACAGCTGTTCAGGAGCATCTCTGGGGAGTGTCCAGCAGTAGTCAGCCAGCATTGTAGTGGACCATTTTCCCTGGTATCTTTGTTCAGTTGATGTTATATCTTGATGAAAACATTTGCCACGTTCATCACTAACCATACCACAGTATTCAGGGAAGAAATCCAGATGGGAATGAAGGAAGTGGGTATTTAGAGACATATTGCAGCCAAGTTTCTGATATTGCATCAGCATGTTTTTTACTGGTTCCTTGTATTCTGCCCTAAAATTCCCAAGAAAGTTTGTAGACACTAGGCAAAAAGCATCCCATGCTTGTGTCGCATCACCCTGCAGCAAGTTGTTGAACCGGTCATCTTTGAAGAGCTCTTGAATCTGAGGATCCACAAAAACTCCCTCTTTAATCTTTGCTTCACTGAGTTCAAGGAAATTTTTCATGCAGGTATCAGAAATCTGGCAAGATCTGATCCATGGCTTTCATGAAATTCTTCATCAAACCTCGTTTCATGTGAAGGGGTGGTAGCAGGATTTTGTGACCTCAACCAGAACTGAGTGCTGGATATTCTTCTCTCCAACTGCTGCATTTTGTCTGCGAGTCCATTCCTTCCACAAGTAGTGCAATTCACTTACTCAGCTATCCCACTCACATAAGAAACACATGTATTTTGTAAATCCCTGCTGCAGTCCCATTAAAAGGGCAACTAGCTTCAAATCAACACAGACGTGCCAGCTGTACTTGTTATACTCAGTGGAATTCAGTAGCTGCTTTAAGTTATCATATGTCTCTTCCATGTGGACAGCATGTGCTACTGGAATAGATGGAAGACAGTTTCCATTTTTCAGAAGCACAGACTTAAGACTCATTTTCAAAGAATCTAGAAATAGTCTCCATTCTTGTGGGTTATGAGTGATTTCTAAGGAGGCATTCATGAGGCCCTCAATATCAGAACAGAATATCAGAGTGCTTTCCTTTCTGAAGAAAAGCTCCAACTGCTGGTGACGCTTTCGATATAAAGTAATTGTGACATCTTCTTTTAGAAGATTCCATTGTGGGAGTCTTGATCCTAGCAATTCTGCCTTGTTCTTGGATAAGTCCAAATCATGAACCAGGTCATTTAGTTCTTCCTGTGTTAGTCTGTGTGGGGTTGATGACATACCACAGTGAAAATCTGGTTCACTGCATGCTGATGGAACAGGAGAAGAACAGGTCAGCTCACCCTTGTCCTCATCAGATGAATCAAGAGAATATTCTGCTGGAGGTTCTGGAGTAGGAAGTCCTTCACCATGAGGAACTGGTCTCAATGCAGACAGAATGTTTGGGTAGACTATTTTTGACCTCTTTTACTTCCTTATTCTGCCAGAAAGAGGAGGAACCAAGCAGAAGTAACAGTCTTTTCTGTGGTTGCTTGGCTCTCTCCACACCATGGGGACTGCAAACGGCATGGATGGTCTTTTGCCATTTCACCACTGTGAAAGCTGTGCTGTACATGTAGCACAGCATTTATGTGGGGCCCAAGGGTTGTCTTGGTCACCAACCTTACATTCAAAGTAAAGATGATAAGCCTTCTTCACTTGAGAAGTGATACTTTTCTTCTTGTTGGCAGATGTCACTTCCCCACAAATAGAGCAGAAATTGTCCACACTATTAATGCGCTTTCGAGGCATTACTGTTCTGGATTGTGCCTAAATGGATAAAAAAATAACAGTTCTATGGAACAATAGTATAAACTGTCTCACACAAAGTCTGAAATATTTTCAATGCTCAACATTTCCAATAGGGCTTTCTGTAGTGCACTGCTGACATTAGCTTACTTCAGCAGCCACCTGGCAGTAGTATTGCATTGCATCAGAAAATGATGCAATAAAGTCTGGATGATGTGTACATGATGGTATTATGCAATGCGATGTAATAGTACATCATTCTAGGTTGATTTAGGATGTTGTTGCAGTCCTACTGGATAAATTTACATGGTGAACCATATAAAATGAATTATATGAAATATCTTCAAAACGAGAGCGCATAAAAATTTTCAGGGTTATATTCATGTTTAGCACACCAAGATATTGCAGATTAGGGCCTTTTTAAGTCAGTAACAATCTCATTGTTGACCAGTGTAATTATTGAAGAAAGTAAGGAACAATGGTACTCAAAAACAGGAAGATATAATACACCCTCCAAAAAAATACATCATTTCAGCTGCTAAGCTTGGCTGCAGTGGCTAACAGCAGCTACTGTACTCTCACCCTGTAACCTAATACCTATATCATTTATCATCTAGACTTTGACATGAAACCTATTGAGAAGCTATTTTGTTGACAAGAGAAATGGTAAAGTAAGTTATTTTGAAATAACTGAAATAACAGTTGTGTGTAGAATAATTTGGGGATGGTGGGAGAAAAATGGGTTAGGAAGGTGAATTCTTAGCATAATTTTATGTCTGCGTCATTGCAGTATCCAAAATAGTGGTAAAGATGATGAAAGTGGCAGGTTTGAGCTTTCATCAAAAGTACTTTCATTATTCCAATATCACTTTTAAAAGTGATCTTAACCACATGCCAAACAGGCGGGTGGTGGGGGGAGCATATAATTCAGGATTAGGTATGTCAGCAATTTCTTAACTCTACAGAACAGGTATCTAGGAATGTTCAGATGCAGAAATGGATACAATTTAGAAACTGTTGCTCATCTGTCAGCTTCGACTGAGTCCATAGATCCCCTTTTTCTCCCCAGATATTCTGTGATTCTATGGTCACAACATAAAGCGTGTCAGCCACAGTTTAACTAATTGAATGGAAAAGTAGACAGTGACTTCTTTTTCTTTTTAAAGATTTATTTATTTATGCGTACAAACCAGGGTACAGACCAGAGGCGTGGGGTGGTGAGAGAGTTCACCAGAGACAGAGTGGGGAGCAGAACAGGCAGAGCAACTGAAATACACTGCTGAGGGGAGCAACGGGCAAGGCAGGAGAGGTCTGCCGCGCCATGTGGGATTCTCCCTGGCCAGGTGTCGAACTCAAGTCGCTGCTGCCGACAGCTCCACAGTGCAGCGCTTAACCGCTGTGCCACCAGGGAGGCCCCGGAGTAACTTCTTGATGCCCCGCGGTGTGCACTGCATAGTGCTAGGTGCTTACCTATCATCTGATTCAATCAGCATGACTGAGGAATCAGGTGTATGGTATGTTACCTACTCAAGAATCCCCCAATGAATGGAATGAGTGTGCAGACCCAGGGCTGTCTAATGCCCAAGTCCACGGTCTCCACTTGAAGGCATGCTACTGTCTATGTCCACTGGAACATGGAGTTTTAAGCTTTGTCCCCCACCATGTAAAACATAATTTTTCTGTGCGTAAGAAATGAATAATGTAACTGAACCAGCAAAGAGATAGGACCTGTGCAGCCATCCCTGGGTCCCCAGCTTGAACTGGGGGCTATGTTTATGTTCACGTGTGCCTGTGATGTGTGAATTTGTGTGTACTCGTGTGTTCCATGTATTGTGAGTCTGATGGAATAGAGGGCTCCAGGAAATTCTTGAAATAATATCACCAAAGCATCTACCTCTTGCAAGGGCAGCATCAGACAAATACCTACAGAGAATAGCAATTAGCACTTTCTAAAATAGTCTAATTAGTGCAAAAACCTATTCCACTATCAACCAAAATAGGATTTTCATTTTAACCTCTTATCAGGAGTATTTTATGAACACAGTCACTTAGCATAGTTTCGAAGGGAGGTAAAAATCAAAAAATCAAAATATTCATGATTCATTGAAACAGCTTCAGATGTTTAACCTTTCTAAAAGTTACTTCTAACATTCACTACCCAGCAACTGTAATCGAGTGATAAGGAACCAAGGTAAGGACCAGGGAAAAGGAGATTATCAAGTAGGAACAGTTCATTTGAGTACTTCTCTCAAACTCAGTGGGTTTGAGTCTGCAGTCTTATACCTACATGCCAAAAGGAAACATTTTTGCAGGTGGGGTTCAGTAGTCTCAAATTATTATTTTCCTAGAAATGTATTCTTTTATATATTTTCATTTATTTAACTTCAAGAGAAGCTAAGTTGAAAGCACCTGGCCTCCATGTTCTGGCTTCATGTTTTAATGCAATTAAAAGGTCATTGTGTCCTTGGTTGTGGGTATCATGGTAGCAGTGATTGCCAGTCACTCACCACACTCTTGTCTGCGTGACGAAGTACGTGCTGGCTGTGTGACGGTGTGTGTGCTGCTCCCCTCCATTGCCTTAGCCGTGATGTCTTCTCTGTACCACATGCAGTGTAGTGTGCATTGAAGAGGCAGTCCTTGCTGGTCTAAATTTTCACAACCTGAGGCTTCAGTTTGTACACTAGGGAGAGCTTTGTGCTTCTTCAGGAAGTAGTCAGTCTTCCTGGATCTCTTACTGGTAGAATCTAGGACTTCTTTCTGTAAAGTTGGACAGACTTTGAAATTTCAGTCCTACTGGGACTCTTACCTTGAGCATGAACTAGACAGGCTCCTCTCAACATTCTTACATAGCCTAGATTCAGTTGTATTAGTCTAATGCTGGTATTTTTGTGGGTGAAGAGCCTCATCTTCTGTCCATGGTGCTGATCTAACCTTTTCCCCTTATTATTCTGTCCAAAGCTAACGACCAGCAGAAGGATGACTTTAGGGTCATTTTATCCTCCCCATCTTATGGTGATGGCAACATCTTTCAGGGAATTTTGAACTTTTCATTTATTATTTTTTTTTTTTTTGGTCGGGGCCTGCGGGATTCATCATTGGGTTAAGAGACACTCTGACTTTCAGCTTCTTGTTGGTTCATATAATGTTCCCTCTGCCTGGTTGACATCAGGGTTCCTGCTGCAGCATTTTTAGCTGTTTCCACAGTCAGTTTGCCAGTTGTGTCACCTCTGCACTCACCACATGCATGCTGTATACTGGAGAGAAACAAGCAAACTTGCTGTTGGCATACTGGAAGTACCCTCTGAGGACAAGGACTTGTTTGTAGCACTTGCTACAAACAGGATAAGACCCTCTGAGGATGTGTCAGAAGTATCTGGCATGAATCTGCTGGCTGTGCTTCCTCCTGGATCCACGAAGGCTGATCCTGCCAGTGCTGTTGTGTTTGCTTTGAGACTGCCTGTTAGCTTTCTCCTTCTCCCCTCCAGCATTACCAGAAGAGGTCTCCAGGTACCCCAGGAGTCATGTGAACACTCAGGGTCCTCACTTAATCTTGATCTCCTACCTGGTCAGAGAGAGAAGAAAAACAAGTGAGGGAGAGAAGCAAGCGAGACAAAAAATGTCAGCCTCCCCTCTGCAGCTGACAACTCATGAGCTGATCACTAGAAGGGCCTTTGAGGTCATCAGGTGCAATCTCCTGATGATGCGGAGATTCCCTCTAGAGAAATCCTCTCCAGTGCACATACATACATGCAATGTACATCCAATTTCGTTGGGACAGTTCACCAGTAAACATATTAAAACACTTTTTATTTTATGCAGTTGTGCTGGTATTACTTCAGAATGTATTCCTATAAGTGAGATGCTGGTCAAAACAATACACAACATTTTTAAAAGCAATCAGAAATTTCTCCACATATGCACATGCATGAAGGGACAAGCCTGGAGGAGGTGGGTTTGATCAGAGATGACCAGGTTTGTGAGTCCTCATCTGCAGGCTTCAGAATACAGGACAAGACCCAAAGTAGACACACACAGAAAAAAAATATTAAAAAGTGTTTACTTATATATGGAGTTAGAATGGGAGATAAAAGCTTATAGCACTAAGCCAGATGCAGCTGAAAAGAGATAGGAGCCCTCCCGTGCTTGGTCTTTTTTTTTTTTAAGATTTATTTATTTACGCATACAAGCTGGGGTACAGGCCAGAGGCATGGGGTGGCGAGAGGGTTCACCAGAGACAGAGTGGGGAGCAGAACAGGCAGATTGACTAAAGTACACTGCTGAGGGGGGCAGCGGGCGAGGTAGGAGAGGTCTGCTGCGCTTGTGGGAATCTTCCCGGCTGGGTGTCAAACACGCATCGCTACTGCTGACAGCTCCAGAGCGCAGCACTTAACGGCTGCACCACCAGGGAGGCCCCCTGTGCTTGGTCTTTTAAAAGCCAAATTGTGATTCTGCTCTGCTTCTAGTTCCCAGAATCTTCCATTTGGAATGTCCAGGAAGTTCCACCTTTTACCATCAAGTTGATTATGCTCCTCTTATAGCTTGGTCACTGTCACTGACATATATGCCAACATCTGCACGTCCAGCCTGGGAGAAAGACAGTAGCTCAAAGACAGGACTTTCTGATACTAAAGATGTCCACGACAGGTTAAACTACCTGGGTCTTGGTAATAAATATTCAAGAATAGATTGGATGGTCAGGAGACAGTCTAGGACATTATAACATTGAGTAAGAGACTAGAGGAACAGGCATCTGAAGAATCTTGGGAATTTGGGGAACACTTTGGAGAGGTGTTGGAGCATGTCCAATGTGGCAACGTCTCAAATGGCTACTCATATGGGCCTGAGCCATTCCAGATACCGTTCATTTTCCAGGTGAGCCTCGGGGAACAGCAAAGGCTTTATAGAGCCAGCATTTAGCAGTTCTCTCAAAGCTCCTGCACTCACCTTCGAGTGTCTGCAAAGCCTTTCCTGTGGGCCCTTGGCTGCTGGCTCTAACAATGGTTTGTTCAATGTGTTGTGTCTGCCGCTGGGATGGCCTGGGCACTGCGGTAACCCTCCACTGGTAGAATCTCAGAGATCTATCGATCCCATTGCTTTTGCTGTTCTGGCTGAATTTGTTCTCATACATCAGTGTGTACTCGAATGTGATGTATTTGTACCGTTGCTCCAGTTGTGGAGGCAAGAACATGCCATCCACACAGCTCATCAGGCATCAGGGGTAATGAACTTGCTGTTTAGGGCTCTTTATGCAGACAGATCCTTGAGACAGTTCCACATCCTCCTTGCCACACCTGTAGAGTATGAATTTAATAAGCTACTGCAGAGAAAGAGCATAGTTGAGGGTTCCATATGCAGTCAATCAATGGTAGCTTCTTATTAATGAGTTTCAAGTATATATTTCATTCATCAATCAATCTAGTTGAAAATGAAAATTTCCAACTGAACTTTTTCAATCTATTGAAACCTTGTCCTGGGGCTTCCCTGGTGTTACAGTGGGTTAAGCGCAGCACTATGAAGCTATCCACAGCCTTTGCAGTGAAAGTTCAATACCCAGCCAAGGAGCTTCCCACATGGCACAGCAGACCTCTCCTGCCTCACCTGCTGCTCCCCTCACAGTGTATTTCTGATCTGCCTGTTCTGCTCCCCACTGTGTCTCTACTGAATCCTCTCACCACCCCACACCTCTAGTCTACACCCAGCATTGTATGCATAAATAAATAAATCTTTAAAAAAAGATTAAAAGCAAACTTGCCCTGGGTCCACATAGGTGTACAAGGCATTGCCAACAAACTCCCACTGGACAGTGGGGCTAAGATCCTGAGAAAAAAGCATCCTACCCTAGAGAACAGGTGATCTATTGCTTCACTCTCAGGATTTCTGCCCGAGTTTGCTAAAGGCCAAAGAGAGGGGGATTGGAAGGAAGAAAAACAGTCATTGAACTGGACACTAAAGAATCAAAGCAGAGAACACACTTCCAGCAGAGCTTTTGTTATATTCTCAGGAGGGAGTCACAACTTAGAGATACGGAAATGACATTGAACTTTTGATGAACTGTTAGGACCCTTGTAACTTGGTCATGTTTTTTGTTTTTTTGTTTTTTTTTTTATCAAATCAGTGTATTTTGGGTACCAACTCTATGTTAGGTTATGGGTGCCAAAAGGAGAAAAGTAAAATAAATTTTATGAAGTTGTTTGTATGCTCAAGAGATTTGGGAGTTGAGGTACACATAGACTCTTTTACATATGGCGGAAAGTACATCATCTGAGAGTAAGTGACAGGCACTAATGTCAACAGAAACACAGGAAAAACCACTTAGAGAAGGAGAAAGCTTAATTGTAGGTTGAAGACAGCGGAGGAATCACTCAGGCAGAGACGGACACAATGGCCATTTCAAAATTAATTGTGCGAAGGTCAAAGGGAGAATGACCATTCAGAAAATAGTCAGTACTTCATGTTAGATTAGCATAAAGCAAGAATAAAACTTGAAAAAATGAGACTGGAGAGAAAAGCAGGATAGAGAAAATATTGAGGACCTTCTAGATCTCACTAAGGTTAAAGATTTGAAATTAATCCTGAGTAGCATGAACAGTTGAAAGCAGATGAGAAACTCAATCTGAGCATGCTTTATAAAATTAACTCTGGCTTCCTTCAATGGACTGAAATGAGGTAAGGGTCATAGAATATTTCTATTAAACATTTTTTAAATTTTATATAATTGTAAAAGATAAAATTATAATGCTGTTTATGATTTTAACAAAACACCTGAAACTAGGGAAAATAGGGAGTGGAAGTCAGTCTTGTATCATTTCTGAAGGTCCACAAAACTGGTAAAATAGTAGCCAGAGCTTAAAGAGAGAGAGGTGTATGTGGATTCTTGAAAGAGGAGTGTGATGCCCACAGTAACTGTGCTCTTTGCTCCTCTTATTCTATGACTCCATCCTGGGATCTCAAGTTTTTGGAAAACTAAGTTCATCCTGCCTTCATTTGTTTATTTTGTTGCCTGTTGAACCAACATTTAATGCACACCAAATTTGAGAAAGACCATACCTTGAAGCATCTTGTTGTCTTCTTATTTTTGGAAATAGACACATCATATTAGAAAGTGACATAGCCAGGGCTATAGTCAAATTGAGATCAAAAGATGCCACTATGCATTGTGGTTCCTCTGACCCGATGCTAAGGGAAGTGGATGGTCCCTTTACATTACTGAAAAAGAGTTTCATCCTGTACTGAAAACACAAAACTGAATCTTTATACCTGAATTTTTTACACTTAGTTTTGAGGATTGGCTGTAAACAGAAGATCTAGGCAGGAACCTTTCCTAAGTTTTAGGATAGTAAGGCTTAGATTCAAATCCTAACTATGCTACATGATGTTAGATGAACCTGGAATAAAGTCATTAACCTTGGTATAACTTTACTCCCCTTATCTGCATGATTAGGAGTTGTACCCATGTGCCATAAACATTTAAGATAAACACTTTCTGATTTAAATTTAGAGTCCATAAACAATATAGGATCACAATATAGGACTAATAAGGGACAAAGCCTCACAAGAGGAGACAATCAAGAACTTTTCACCAGGGTTAAGATGAGAATTAGGAAGAGCTCTGAATTACAACTGGTGGAACTGAGGACAGAAGTAGTACGGGGGCCTCCCTGGTGGTGCAACGTGTTAGGCACAGCGCTGTGGAGCTGTCTGTGGCTGCTGCACAAGGTTGATGCCCGACTGGGGAGATTCCCACATGGCACAGCAGACCTCTCCTGCCTCGCCTGCTGCTCCCCTCGGAGCAGTGTACTTCTGTCGATCTGCCTGTTCTTCTCCCCACTCTGTCTCTGGTGAACCCTCTTACCACCTCACACCTCTGGTCTGCACCCCAGCTTGTATGCATAAATAAATCTTAGAAGAAGTTGTACAGAACTCTGTAAATAGAATTTCAAGGAAAGAAAGAAAAAGGCAGATCGAAGATTGGGGAAACTGTGTGTAAAAGCTCACACAAAATGTGGCAAACACAGACCGATAAACAAACAAAAAAAGAAATAAACATGGTGAAAGTGACAGGAATTGCCTAATTGACATTGTGAGTAAAGGAAGTCACCTTCTGTGTGCATCACCCCAACCTTTTATTTCTTCCCTTCTTTCCATGTTCTTTCCATTCCCTTTCTCTCCCCTTTCCCTTTTTCCCTTTTTATTTTCCTTTATTTTTTTCTTTTTAAAGATTTATTTTTTATTTATACATACAAGCTGGGGTACAGGCCAGAGGCATGGGGCAGCGAGAGGGTTCACCAGAGACGGAGCGGGTAGCAGAACAGGCAGATGAGAAATACACTGCTGAGGGGAGCAGCGGGCAAGGCAGGAGAGGTCTGCCTCGCCATGTGGGATTCTCCCCAGCTGGGTCGAACTTGTGTCGCCGCTGCCGACAGCTCCACAGCGCAGTGCTTAACCGCTGCGCTACCGGGGAGGCCCTCCTTTATTTTTTTCTTTGTTTCTCCTAAGTATTTTAAAGTTTCTCCAAATATTCTGACATTTATAACAAATCTCTCAAGAACTGCTTTTATGTATAAACAGATCTTGTCACCGCAGTAATTGGTGGTAAATTCTGCATGAGATGGGTCAGATTACATAGACTTTAGTTCTAAAAAAGCAGCTGCAATTAATTTTGTATTTTTTTCACTGGCATATTAACACTATTATATCTGTGCATCAGTGACAGGAAAAGTTACAATTAATTTCCAATTTCTTATTGGATAGAACCTTAATTCAGCCCCTTGGATATTTAATGGGAAAACATCGCTCACTTATTCTTACCAAAAAAACAAAAAAACAAAAAACAAACAGAGATAAAATTACAGCTAGGATGCATGATAATGGAAAGAACTTTTGAAAATAGCAGGAAACAAAGATTTGGTCTCAATTCTGACTTCCACTATTTGCATAAATTTGTGGCCTTGTGGCCTTTGCTTGGTATTTTTGAGTTTTGAATACCTTCTTCCTTCCAAGTTCCTTCTTCCTTCAAGTTGATTGATTAGCTTACAAAATTATCATGAAAATGAAATATATTCATGTTTACAAAGTACAAAGCATAATTCCTGATATAATTACTCAATAAATGGTATATATCATTATTTGATTATCCAGGCTGATTTTTTTCTGTAGACTTAGTTGATGAAAAAATTACAGACTATCTAAAAAATATTTCAAGAAAATCATCTCACTTCGCACACCTGTAAATGAACACATATCTGAAGTTTTACAAATTTCCTTCCGTGGTACTATGTGTAGGTTAATGCCAGTGAACAAAGAAGAAAATAATGACTTTAAGTTTGTGAAGCTCCCTAGTGGCATAAAATCAATCAATTGGTTGTACATCGTCTTTCTCCTGCTCATTATACTTGCCAGTGGAATAAGACAGCTATTAAAATCTATTAACCTGATATTTCTCTTAAACTGTAATATGTGTCCAGAATGAAGGATAAAGAATATTTTAAAAGAAAGTTTCATCCAGTGCAGGTGGCCAGCTTCCTCAGGTTTATTCTCTTTCACTGGAAGAGATTTCTGACTTTGATACGTTAAGCAGAGCCTCCGGGAGGGAAGTGAATTAATTGCACCTTCCTCTCTGCAAATGGTGTACTTTGAGTCTGGAACTCCTCAAGGTGGTTTAACATTCCTTAGGGTAATGTCCTCCAATTAAATCAGTTGTTTAGAGAGTTTGTCTGAAACATTAAAAAAATATACCTGGTAGCAAGGTTCTTCTAGTTTTCTCAGATTAAATTCAAAGAAAATGATTTTAAGGAAGGGCTTATTACGGGTGAACTGTGTTCTATTATAATTTGTTTAATTTGTAGATTTTGCCCTTTGCATTATCAACCTCTATGTCATTCTTAGCCTTCTCATAAGTGTGATTTTATGGGAGACCATAATGCAACAGATTTATTTTGCATGGTGTCTGTGCTTCAAACTTAACTCAGAATTGTTCCATGATGCCCTGCATTAAAGTCATCGTGATAAACAGGAGTAAAGGGGGACAGACGTGAGATGACTAATACAGGGAACAAAAAATATGTTTACATTTGGAAATTGATGGAACTTGAAGTGCTAAAACATGGTGCAGAGAGAGGTGTTTCCCACCAGTAAGGAACAGTGGAAAATAAAATGATATGCTAACAGTGATAAAATAGCAGAGAGGATGGAAAAGAAATAAACTTCTCTGAGTGCTGGAAGGAAGTCAAGGAGGTCTCCTGTAGGAAATCTATCCACTTTCAATTATTCCCTCAGTCAGGTGTGCATTTGGATCAAAATACTAATGTATTGTTTAACAATAAGAGAAAAAGAAAAAATAGACACAACAGGAACAAATTTCACAGATCCTATGCTTAGCCAACAAGTCATACACACAGCATACGCACTTGGGTTTCATTTGTTTGATTTCAAGAACAGACAAGACTAAATGATGTTGATGATGTAAGTCAGAATACCAGTTATCTCTGTAGTGTGTAGGTCGTGGCGAATCTAAAAGAAAGATGTGGAAAGGAGCCTTCTGGACTGTTGGAATTGCTTATTAAATCTTCATCTGTCAGTAAATTAATGGCTAGAGATATATAATATATAGAAATCTAAAGAGATACACAATAGAGTTGCCTACTTTATTCTAAATAAGGCAGTATATCCCTTTTTAAAAAAACAAACAAGTAGAAAATATAGTTTACTAAGTCATACATTTCCTGATTTGAGTATTCCAAACACTGATGTAGTTTTTCACTTTTGTGCTTACAACAAACAATATGAATGTTTTATGACGACATAGAATTGCAATGTTGTATGTGTGTGTTTGTGTGTGTGCCCATGTGTGCCCTCCATAGTGTTAAAGGAAAAAAACAAGTATCTGTTTATTCATTGTCTAGCAATCTATATTGATTATCTCATTTAATCAGTATAGCTGTGCTGTAAAGGTTCAGAGAGACTAAATCCACCACTCAGAACCCTAAGATTAAAAAGCAAAGCTAGCCAAACAAAACAATATATATCCAAAATCCACAGTTCCTTCCACTATTGCCTCTCTCTGTATAGCTGATGTCAACCAAATAGCTTAATAATATTCTAAGTCTAAGCATGAGAAGAGGGAATTTAATTTTTTTATTCACGGATAGAAATACTCTGGGATTTTAAAAGTTGATGTGTTTACTTATTTATTTCACTCTCAAAGGATCTGAGGCAAGCAGAGATTGCAAGAGAGTTGGTTTGAGGTGGTTAGCCTTCTGGTAGTATGGGGTTGGTAAGAAGATTCATTTTTTTGTCAGTATTATTAATGTCTCTCATTAGACACATTTAACTTCTTGCTAAAACTCCTGAATAATTTTTCAGCCTAGTGGGCATATAAGCTGGAAGGCATGAAAGTCTGCATTCATTTTTAGGGGAAATTTCTATGTGTATTTTACTCTGTTTTCATTCAGTCAGAAGAAAAAAGAGGGAAGGAATTTTACTCAAGTATTTGATAGAAACCTTGATTAAAGTATAGGACAGGCTAAGGGCTGATAGGCAAGATAGAATGAAACAAAAAGAGTCCCTTTGACAGAAACCTTTTCCCTTTTCAACCCACCCTATTTTAACTTTATAGCTGTTACTTATGGGCCTCATTTGTCTTTCTGAAGCCGCCCACACAGGCTACCTCAGTGCTCTTCAAGAGAGCTTGTGTTTTTCCCTTGAAGCCATTGAGAAACAGGGTAGCCCGTGCCATCACAATGACAGATACTGAGCGTTCACTCCCCCACAGAACAGTCTGGAAGGATTGTCTCTGTATGACTGGTCAGTGGAGATTTAAACAACTTGTGTAATTTGGGTAAAAAACATGTATGACAGATTGTCTTGTAAGACCTTATGACATAGGTCTTAACATTCTTAGAGTATTCATCTAATGCCCTGGTCCTTTTACTGAGAATATTTTTTGGGTAAAAATGGTGCTCCTTGGGCAAAAACATACAGCAAAATAGGGATCTGTTCATGGATTGTATAGCTTTACTCATACATAGCCTTATTAACTCATCATAACCATCTTAACTCCCTGATGCACTAAGACCCCCAAATTAATCTCATGAGTTTTTGTCTTCCTTAATTACCCACCACTCAGTGTTACCATAGTTATCCGTGTAACCTCTTGTGTGCTCTATTCTATTAGGTAGAACATCCATGCAATCATAAGCACTGTTTATCTTCCCCCACCTTTCCCTTAATATGAGCATTTATCAAAAATTAGGTTTACTTGATGGGTACATCATAGGAAAAGGTCCTGTATTAGATTTGGTGCCAAATATCATGATAAACACTACGAGGGCATTAGTTTACTGAAGATAAGAGATACCCCAAAATAAATATTAATTAAAAGTGAGGATGACTGTGATAAACTGACCTGTTTTTCCTAACATGTCTTGGGGATGGATTTGGGAATGGTTGTACCTCTTTAAAATATGACAATAACTGAGACCTACTTTCTTTTTGCTATACCCAGAATATATGCTTTTTAGATAAACTTGAGGTATTTATACTGAAACCCCTTGAGGTTCAGACAATATGACATCACTAAAATTGCCTTAAATTTTACAGGTCATATTACCCTAGGAATTCTGGGGTTTGTATAGAGGAAAGGTGCTGTTGGTATTAACAATGAAATATTTATAACATACAGTGACATAGGAGCATTAACTAAAAGTAGTATAGGGAAAGCATAAAATATAAAAAAGCCCATGGCATTGTTAATAGCAATAATATTGAAATGATAATAGCAACAATATTAGCGACTTGGTTTTAGGTGACCCTGGATGTTGTCATAATTGCCATTATATTTGAAAAATGTTTAAGCTTGGCAAAAGAAATAGAAGTCATAAGTATACATGCATTCAGTTTTCAAACATTTCACCTCCCTCTTATAGGCAGGGTGATATACTATCAAAGGGAAAAAAATCAGGAAAAAATGACACTGAACTCACATAGCTACAGCTGCTCATAGCAAAGACAAATTATTTTATGCTGAATATTCTCATGGTTTGTATGCATGTGCTGGTATCTCTCGCATAAGGTATCAACAAACACTGACCTTATTTATTCTCTGTCAAAATTCAGAATCTGTATGCTGTCACATGAGGTATAAACATTGTTAACAAAAGCAGTGCAATTTGAAAAAAAAACAAACAAACACAATATTTCAGAGAGATCAACAAAAGAAGCCTGTTTCTCCCTTAAAAAATATTCTAGAGAGTGAATAATCAAAAAGGGGGTTCTGGGCGATGCACTGAACTGAGGGCCGTGTCTTGCCTGCTGTGTGGGCCCGGATGCTCCCTCTCTGCCTCTTGTGGGATCCATCTCCAGCTAGAGCCAGGCTGTGCTGGAACCACTTAACCAGGGTTCTTTTCTCTCAACATCAAAACTGGGGGAAATGTTCCTTTCACCCATCTCTAGGATGACAGCAACATCAAGAGAGCTTCAGTGGGGCTTGACAAAGCTATTGTCTAAAATCCACTCCTGAACATCCCTTGACCAAGAGGGAGTTCTAGGAAGAAAAAGGGCGGTGTCTGATATAGCCTGTGCCTGGTGCACTTTTTATATTTTTCACGTTGTCTTCCTAACTGTGAACTTGCAGTGGCAAAAACCGTATGAGAGAAGGAGAGAGTACAATGTATCAATTAGCCCTTTTATTTCAGGAGATATTTTTGGAAAATATTTCATTTGAAACATATGCTGTATGCCCGTTCACAGGCCTTGACATCAATGATGGCAGACACCGTGTTTTTTTTTTGTTAGTACGGACCAGCCTTTCAGAAATGTTCTTTCACATAGAGCTCTAGCTCTATGCTGCTTGTTTCTTGGTGCTACCTAGACTAAGATCTGGCTCATGGATTTCAAAGTCTTCTTTTTTTTTTAAGATTGATTTATTTATTCATAAAGCTGGGGCACAGGCCAGAGGCATGGGGCAGCGAGAGGGTTCACCAGAGACAGAGTGGGGAGCAGAACAGGCTGATCGTGGGAAATGCACTGCTGAGGGGAGCAGCAGGTGAGGCAGGAGAGGTCTGCGCCACCATGTGGGAAGGTCCCCGGCTGGGCATCAAACTCACGTTGCTGCTGAGCACAGCTCCACAGCACAGCACTTAACCACTGCGCCACCAGGGAGGCCCTGATTTCAAAATCTTGACTCCAAAAAACACAAGAGGGAAACAGATCCCTGGTAGTTCAGAGAGAGTAACATATATATAGGTTGGTATGTTCAATATGGGTGATTTCATTCACCGCTGGATTCCGAAGGAGGTTTTAAGAAAGACATTTAAGAAACACTGAATGAGTGTTAATTTTGTGAAGTGCAAACCCACACCTTTGAAATGCATTGAAAGAAAGAAAAAGAGCTGGAAAAGTATCTCCTCATGGAAAGGTGATACATTTTAAAAAATGAAAATCAATTATTTCCAAGGGTATATGTGCATTCGTGTGTGTGTGTGTGTGTGTGTGTGATGGCTTTGATTGTAACACTTAATTGTGTTAACTCTTAATTGTAATATGATCTACTACAGTTGCCAGTATAGTTTTTATCTGATTTGATTTGATTTTTATTGCAACAGTAATGGTTACAATATCCATGGTTTAAAGGTTTAAGATCACACCCCTTAGGCAGATGTTGTAACAGGGTGGCCCCACACCACACCCACCACGAAGGCACCCATATCCTCCACCATAGTCCACTGGGCCCCCTCCACAGTCTGTCCTCTTCCCCTCTGGCAGCCTCAATTGTATTGTCACATTTCTAGGGTTTGTTACTGGATTGTTTTTTTCTGACCTGTTGTTTAGTTTCTCTATATTTCATGTATCAGTAACTCCATCTGGTGTTTGTCTTTCTCCTTATGACTTAAATCCTGAGCATAATCTTCTGTAGTTCCATCCATGTTGTTGCATAAGACAATGTTTTGTTTGATGTTGTGTAGTATTCCACTCTCTAGAAATCACATCTTCTGAATCCACTCACCTGCCTCTGGACACTAGGTATTTCAACAACTTGTCTCTGGTGAAGACTGCATCAATGAACAAGGGAGTGAATATATCCCCTCAAATTAGTGTTTTTGCTAACAAGCAAATAGTAAATATTTTAGCCTTGTGAACAAAACAGACTGTTTCAACTACTCAACACTGATGTTATGACAAAGAAGCAGCCATGAGTGATAAGCCATTGAATGGGTGTGGTTGTGTGCCAATAAAACAATTACAAAAAAAGTAACAGTCATACAATTTCACATATTTAACAATCTTCCGTATTTTTCTGTAATTTTCCTGAAACAGTCTTCTGTAATTTCTTCTGTATTTAAAAATGTAAAAAGCATTCTTAGTTCATGTGCAAAGACAGGTGACAGGCCAGATTTGTCCTACCAGCTGTAGTTTGTTCTTCTCTTGTCTACACTAACAGTTCAAAGAGAAGATTAGGCAGTAAAAACAAAATTAAATTGAAAACAGAGCAATCTGAACCTAAGATGAAAATATCTCCAATTACTGTTGTCTTGGAATTTCATATTCTCTGAAATAATACTTGTCGTCACCTTCAAAGTATTAACCTATTTGATTTGACAAACACTTGTTTGAAATTTTCAGTACTTAAACTTTTCCGCATTAATGCACAGATTTACAGCCCAATAAACTGAAACAATATATGCCAGCCATTTGCCATATGTGCTTGGGGTGGACAGAGGGAAGTAAGGATGTGCTTGCTGCCTTAAAATAGATTATTACAACGTGCAGTTTGGTGTACTGTATCACCACTTAAAATTATTGGGGGGCTGCCAATTGTCCTTAAGTATTTTCTAATATGAATTATTTCCTCTCCCAGAGTTGATCCCTGACCTCATCAGACAAAACTTAGGCACTGCCTATGTCTCAGGCTACAAGAGGCTTCTTTGTGTCTTTAAACACACAATATTCTTATTTTCTACTAGGAATCTGTCACTGTGCTTCCTTCCAACTGTGATATTCTTCTCCATTTATTTATCTAACTCACAACAATTAATCCTCAAGTCACCATTTAAGTATCCAAAAGGTCTCTAGACCACTAGATAAGACAAAATCTCTTTCCTGTATGTTTCTATAGCAACTTACACATTTTTCTTTCAAGTCCCTTTTGTAATTAGTGACTTAACGTATGTCTCCTGGGTCTGCCTCTTAACCCAAGGCTACAGGACACAGACTTTATCTCACTCACCATCAGCCTTGGGGTGGGACCAACATAGGATAAGGGGACAATAGATGCTCACAGGTAACTGTTGAATTTGATTCAGTTAAAGACAAACTCTGAGGTAATGGTAAAGACCAATAAGTAAGTGAAATAGAATCCTCGAAACAAGATATTCACTGTGTAGTACCAGAACCATCTGCTGTGTGGGAAGTGCTCTTTAGAGCATCTTGATAGAATCGAGCTCACTGACGTGGTGAAGCTTGGTCAAGAGTCAGCGGCACTCACTGATCAGCAATGTCATCATAAGTGTAATCCTTTCAAAATGTAAAATATTGGGGGGGAACCAATTTTTAACAATTCTGATTTTTTTTTTCAATTATAAAGGTGCAATCTTGTATCCCCAACATCTTCTGACGCCACTACTGAGTTATATCCATTGCTAAGCTTCTGTTGTGTTTCACAGCAGGCAAGTTCCTCACATATTTATAATGGCAATATTAAAGGTTGGTAAGAATCACCCTTTTTGTGAAGATGATGTCCTCTTTCACGTGGAGAAATTTTTACCATGTCAACCATTTTTTGGCTTCATTTTAAAACTGAACTTGAAATACATTGAGCCTAATGATCCACTAGTTTGAAGAAACCCAAAACTGCAAAAGGATCACATTTATATGAATTGCAGAACTGGAAGGAAAGGCTAAAATGGCATACATGTTTTGTTTCCAATATGACTAGTCTGTAGAAATGAAAAACCACTCTTTGGAAACTTCTTTAAAAAGGTAGAGTTTTAAATGTATTTAAATGCTTTTTAATAGTATCACATGGATTTCATGTTTTTTTTTTTCAAAGATTTATTTATTTATGCATGCAAATGCTGAGGTGTAGGCCAGAGGTGCGAGGAGTGAGAGGACTAAACAGACAGAGTGGGGAGCAGAACAGGCAGATTGACTAAAATACACTGCTGAGGGGAATAGCTGGTGGAGCTGTGTGGGGGTCAGCTCTCTGCCTGGGGATCAAACTCATGCTACAGTGGCTGCAGATAGCTTCATAGTGCTGGCTGAGACTTAACCCCTTGGGCCACTAGGGAGGCCCCTGATTTCATGTTGTTTGCTTCCCATCTGTACATTAGGAACAAGATTTGTGTAGTTGTCATGCCTTGCTACAGGTCTGTAATATTAAAAAAAAAAAAATGAACCATCTTGATGTTATATCAGTTATATTCATTTTTAAGTCATTTAATACTTGTGGATTTTTTTTTTTTTGCTTATTTGCTCAGTTTTATTCTTTTATCCAAAAAAATCCAAATCTTTCTTAACAACTTTAAATAAATATAAGTATATATAGTCGCACATTTTCAGAGAGACCAGGTATACTTTACGGCTATTTGGGCTGAAATATTAACAGATTCTTAAATTTACTCATAAAGTTACTGCCATTTAACATAGGATATTTTATTATTATTACTTTTAATTGTGGTAACATTGGTTTACAACATTGCTTGTCTTTTAGAAGTGTAGGATCTCCCCCTTCAGGTGTCATTATTATTCCACATCCACCAGCAAAGCAGCCCCAGCCCACTGCCACAGTCCAGTGTGCTCCCTCCCTCCTTTGTTCTACCCCTCCTTCTTCCCCTCCCCCCTTCCTCTGGGAGCCTCAGTTCTGTAGTCAGATTTCTGGGGTTTGTTACTAGTTTGGCTTTATCTGATCCTTTGTTTTGTTCTTCTATATCAGCATAGAATGATTTTAAATTGAAGAAAATTGTATCTCTATTCTCTCATTAAGAATAGTCAGGAGTTATAAAGAAAGCTAGGAGACTGAAACCATTTTATTTACTAATAAAACCTCTAAAGCAGAAAGTCTAATAAAATGCAACACCAAAATTCTCCTCAAGGCAAAATTCTTGGTAACTCATAATAATAGATAGGATCCTATTTGTTTTCTCTGACAAAGGATTAAATGCATGTCCATTTCCTATCCATTTATTTAATATTTTAATCTCATAATCGTCACTAATGTTATATAACAGTCACCCATCAAGCTGTTAGATTTGTAAAACTGGTATTTATAGGTCAGATGATTTTCAAAAAATATAATAGTAATAAATTTACTGACATACAGTTGTAAATCGCTGTGTGTGGAAGGTAAGTCTTCTAGAGAGAGGAACTCAAGGAATTCTCAATGAATGTGCAACTTTCACATTTGAATGTATTATTATATTTTTTTATTAAGATTTATTTTTTTTTATACATACAAGCTGGGGTACATGCCAGAGGCGTGGGGCGGCGAGAGGGCTCACCAGAGACAGAGTGAATGTATTATTTTAAAGATTTATTTATTTGTGCATACAAGCTGGGGTGTAGGCCAGAGGTGTGTGGCGGGGGTGAGATGATTTACCAGAGATAGAGTGGGGAGCAGAACAGGCAGATCAACTGAAGTACACTGCTGAGGGGACCAGTGGGCGAGACAGGAGACGTCTGCTGTGCCATGTGGGAAGCTCCCTGGCCATGATGGAACTCGTGCTGCAGTGGCTCTGGATAGCTTCATAGTGCTGAGACTTAACCCTTGCGCCACCTGAGAGGCCCACGTTTCAATGTATTTTATTGTTGTTTTCTGTTTATGGTCGTAAACACATTACATGAAGAAATCCATATTGTGCTGATAGTTTAGAATTTGATAAATACAGTGGTATTCTTTTCTAAAAAATAGCATTCTAACTCTTTCCCTGATGAGAATACAGAAAAACCATGTTTTAGTAAGTTCGCCGGGCATAGCTAGTGAATGTAGCCATTGATGGTAGCTAGGCAACTATGGCTCTCTTGAAAGGTTTTATGTCCTCCTTCTAGTACTAGATCCTGATCTTTGGGCACAAGTAGGCATATAACAGCCAAGTGTCCCTAACATGCCAGTCCCTGACGACAGCGATTGGTCCCAGAGTTTGGCACATCACCCAAGCTGGACTGAGAATGTTCTTCCATAGGTCAATCTATGGATACTAAGTGTGTTGTACATTTTGCTGGATTTATAAATTATTACTCCTGTGCACTGTTCTTTCCCATCTGGAGAGACTTTATAAAAGAGAAGAGTATCGGGCCATCACTCAAAGAGAGACACAAGCACAAAGCAGAGATAAAGCATGAAGGAGGTTATTTTTACCTGGATTTTATGGCCTTGGCTATTATTCCTACCTTTGTTCTTTGACATTTGCAAACTACAATGAATGGAGCCAGAAAATTCCTGAAAACTCAAACAAGGTTTGATGTGCATATTGTCCTAATGATAAAGTATGTGCTCTCTTTAGTTTTTAATTATTTTTAAAAGGCTATTTTTAGAACTGGTTTTTAGAACTTTTTAAAGACTATAGTTTTAGATTGAGAGCAAAGTTGAGCAAAAGGTACAAGTTTTTCCATAAATCTCCCCAATATATGCCCACTGTCTCCCACTATCAACACCTCTGCTCTTTTCATGCATTATAATAATGCTACCTCTTTTATTTAAACAGTTAGCAAGTTTTTCCAGTCATAAGCACAAGTCAGCTTACTTCAGTTCAGCTTTGTTCCTTAGCCCTTTGTGTGATAGTTGTGTCTCACCTCTAAAAAACAAAATGAAATTGGGATGCATTACATATTTCTTTAAAGCTTTCTGTGGATCTCAGAACAGGGTAAATAGTTTGATATTGGAAAATAAGAGCCTCAAAGCCGGAGACAGTGTTGAGATGCTTTTGTGGTCAGGGAGTGTATGAATAAATTATAAAGGAGATGTAAAAGAAAAGCTTGAAAAATTAATGGCGATGTAAGTGATCAAGCCGGCTGTGATCTGCTGGGAACTATTTAATTCAGATCAGAGGAGCAGGCGCCATTGACAACACCCAAAAATGTCTGGCAATGCTTTTTTTGTGGTAATGCCACCTCAAAACACCCATGTTGATAGCATGTTTTCCAGCTGCATGTAAGTGCACATTTTTAAAAATAAGTTACTACTAGCTTGTCACTTTGATTATAAAATTACTTTCTATCTTCTATTCTATTTTATTTTTAGTAGAAGAACTGGGGTATAGGCCAGAAGTGCAGGAGGTGAGAGGACTCACCAGAGACAGAGTGGGGAGCAGACCAGGTGGATTTACCAAAATCCACTGCTATGGGGAGCAGCAGGTGAGATGAGAGGTCTGCTGTGCCATGTTTGTGTCAACTCCCTGGCTAGGGATTGAACTCAGGCAGTAGGGGTGACAGCACTGAGACTTAACCTCTAGACCACCTGGGAGGCCCTTTCTATCTTCCGAATACCTTTCCCCATACTCATTTTTTTAACTTCCTGAAGTTCTTATTACAGAAAATGATAGTGAAAAACTCCCTGTGAAAACAAGTTGAGGACAATTTATAAATTTTCAGTGTTTGTTAATTCAACCCAAGTCCAAGAGTTGTCTTTCTTTTTTTAATGGAGAGCTCAACTGGGTTACATTGTGCTCCCTACATCTCTGCCTCCCTTGGTGAGTCCACAAGATGGGTGTTAAGTTTTTTTGTTTTTTTTTTTTAAGAGTTTTTTTTTAATTTATTTTATGTATACAAGCTGGGGTACAGGCCAGAGGAGCGGGGCGGCGAGAGGGTTCACCAGAGACAGAGTGGGGAGCAGAACAGGCAGATCAGAGATACACTGCTTAGGAGAGCAGTGGGCAAGGCAGGAGAGGTCTGCCATGCCATGTGGGATTCTCCCCGGCTGGGCGTCGAACCAGCATCGCCGGCGGCCAACAGCTCCACAGCGCAGCACCCAACCGCTGCGCCACCGGGGAGTCCCTGGGTGTTAAGTTTTTTGAGTAACCAAAATTCCAGTGCCATGGCAATGTTGGGATGCAGAGAAGCTATACTGATTGGCAAACATGGAAAGTGTGTGTTGCGAGGGTAGACATGTGCACGTACACATATAAACATATGTGATGCATGTAATCAGCTGCAAGTTCCTTCTTTTTTGAAGAATTCTTCATCTAAAATATCAGCACCCATGCATGGCATTTGAATCGTTTTAGCAAGATCAAATGTGAGTTACGAATTCACCCTGTGAGCCAGTTTACTGGAGGGGAATAAAGAAGATGAGGTAGAAAACAGATGTCTGAAATACCAGGTCCAGGAGAGGCAACATGGAAACTTAAGGGACAAGGTTTAGATTCAAAGTCAGGAAATTCTGCAGTCTTGCAAACAAAACAAAAATGTTTCAAGCTGTCTAGACTCATAAACATAAAGATGGTGAGGAGATTAGTGAGAATCCAGATAGTCAAGCACAATTTACTTCAAGTCACAGCAGAACTGAAAGCCTGGCTATATGTCATATTCAGGTAAGGAAGAGTATGACAAAGTTTTTGATGACCTGTGTTGGTGAAGAGGATATGTAACAGAGGAGGTGACTCTAAAGTTGACTACATCTTTGGTATTTAACTGGTATTCCTGTGGCAGTGAGGGGGAAAAAATGAGCTGGTCACCTTCATCAACTTGACATTTTATTCTTTACATCTTACTCTGTATTCTGAGCACCAACTCAGAAATGAAAAGTGTGACCATGGAGTCCAAAATTGTTTGCCTGTCTGAACATTCTAACAGCTTTAATCATACTTTGATATTGAAAACAAGTAAGTCCATTCCATTTGTTTCTCTCATCTATCTCTTGATTTCTAACTCTTCCGTTTCTGAGGTGTCTCAAATGAGAATTAATTTTACTATGCCTTCCTGTAGACTGGGGAGAGAAAGTGTTCATGCATGAAATTTTTGCAATTTTTTTCAGTTTCAATATCATAGTTTCTCAGCACTCTTTCAACACTTGGATCTTTGAGGAAGGAAGGAATGTTACAGAACAGGCAGAAGCATCAGGCAGGTAGAGTTCTGGGTTACAGTATTTTCTTCTTTCAGAGAGAAAGAACTAGTAAACTCAGGTGACAAGAGTCTTGGTTTTGGTTTGGTCTTGTTGTTGTTGTTGTTGTTTTTTTCCCCAATACCCTCAGCCCCAAAGTCCCAAAGAAAGTGTGGATTTCATACCAGCCATCTATAAAGAAATTCAGCCAACTCAAGTAGCAAATAATTTATTCAATTCGGAAAGCAAGTTCTCCTGAAAGGTTTGACAGAGAACTGCATTTTATTCTTCAGTTAAAAAAAAATTAAAAGCATCTTCTAATACTTATGCCCACTGTGGCGATAGAAGAAAACTATAAGGAGGAAATGAAATGTAATAGGTACTCACCTTATGCATTTATACAGTTTATAGCTCATCTCTTTCGAATGAGCTCATGAGTGTGACGGCTCATTTACAGTCTCCTAAATAACAAGCTTGGTGTCATTAACCTTCTGCTCACTCAGTTTCTTAATCAGTCAAATGGGGATGAAAGACTTATGCAAAGTCACAGCCTTGGCATGACCGTGATGTGTGCAATCTCAACCCCCCAACCCCCATCCTCATGCCTCTAGTTTACCTGCAGCTCACAGAGAATGCCGCATGTCAGAGAGCACTAAAAGGCAGATACAGCAGACTGGGCAACAGAGAAAGGAGAGGGGCTGCAGAAAGGGTGAGTCAGGTCTGATGCAACAAGATAGAGAATTTAGACTCTGTCCACTCGGTGCCCATCAACACCAGGCTTGAAGCAGGAATCTAGCAGAAGAGATTTTCATTTTAGAAAGGCTCCTGGTGAAGGAGACGGTGACTGATCTGAAGAGACAGTGGGAGGAACTCTACAGCTTGCGTTGCATGCTAAAGGGTCACGGTAAAATGTAGCTGCAGGGCAGAAAACTTATGTTAAAGCAGAAGAATACAGATGGAAGCCTCTGACTCATGTTCTTCACGGGGAGATGAGTCTACAAGGTCAGAGAGGTGTATCAGATCTTCAGACCTGAACTTGGAGTTGATGACCTAAAGCAGGTTTCCTCAAAGTGCAGCCCTGGAATGACAGCTAAAGCATCACCAGGGAGCTCCAAATTCTTAGGAACCCCTCCAAACCTCCTGAATCATGAAACCTGGGGTGATCCTAGACATCAGTGTCTTAAGATTCTTTCCAGGTGATTCTAGTAATTGAGAATTACTAGTACTAGAACATTGGCTCTCAACTGGGAGCAATTTTCCTCTTAAGAAGTTATTTGACAGTGTCTAGAAAAGCTACTTTATTGAAAGTTCTTGGTTGCTCTCCTCTCTCTCATTCATACACACATAGCCTTGGAGTATATAGGTTTATCATTTATCATTCCACTGTTACCAGTGAGGATATAAAGGCACAGTATTGTTATTATTACAAAATGCTTATTTGGGCCTAGCTTCCATGACTAATTTTTAAGGTTTCTGGTTTGTTTTTTAAAGATTTGTTTATTTAGGCATACAAAAGCTGGCGTATAGGCCAGAGGTGTGTGTGGGGGGTGGCAGTGAGAGGATTCACCAGAGACAGGGTGGGGAGCAAAACAGGCAAATCTAGTGAAATACACTGTTGATGGGAGCAGCAGGTGAGACAGGAGAGGTCTGCCGTGCCATGTGGGTCAGCTCCCTAGCTGGGGATCGAACTGGTGGCCACTGATAGCTTCATAGTGCTAAGACTTAACCCCTGTGCCCCCCAGGAGGCCCCAGGTTTCTCGTTTTGAGGCTGTATTTACTGGCCAAAAATATACAACATATAAAAATACCAAATAATACAGTATTTTAAGTAAGATAAACAATATTATTTTGGAATATAGAAGAAGAGATGAGACATCTGGGATGAAGGACTAATGGGGTAAGGATATGCTTCCAGACAGTGTTTTCAGATAAATGAATGGGCCCAAAGTTGTGAATCCCGGTTCATAACCCTACTTATGCGTAGTAAACAACGTAGCTCATAGAGAGAGCTTTTGGGGAAAAAAATTCAGGGGGTTCAAACCCCATCTTCTTTTGTTCCATTGACTGATCCAATAATAAATGGACACAGTGGATTAACACAAGAAAAATCAAATTTAACTTCATACACACAGATACATTAAAGATGGAACCTGAGTAAAGCAGCCTGTTTACATAGCTCTTAGACAAGTACGCAGTGCATCTGGGAAGAATAGGTAGGGCAAAGAAATACTTGAAGTCTTGATTTGGACAGGCGGAGCATGTTCACACAGTTTTCCATCCCTGTCTCTGCGGATAAAGGTGTCTTTCCACCTCTGTGCAGGGAGGACACCTTTTACCTAAAGACTAATCCCCTTCCTCCACCCCCGCCCCCAGATATTAGGGGAACAGAGAGAAGGAGAACCAGAAAATTCTTGCTTTTAGGAAAAAGGCAGGTGTAGGGTATCATTCATTCATGGGTGGTTGCTTTGATTCAAGATAATTAATATATTACTTTGGTACATCTTGAAGCATCCTGATGGGTCCCTGGTATGTTCAATAACATTTCACTAGATGGTTCATTTTAAAATGATTAATTTTATGTTCCATAAACTTCACCTCAACAACAACAAAAAAGAATGAATGCAAAATAAGAACTATTTCCACATAGTTTCTACCTACAGGATGAAAGTCTAATGGCAAGCAATTTTTATGAAAAGTGATTTGGATAAAAATATCATTGATATAAAAGATACATAAAAATCCAGATCAACATTTACTGTTAAGATTCGCAGAACTACTGCTCAGAGCAAATATTTCTTTGCCTCTAGACATATGAGTATTTCTTTGACAGGCTTCTCTACTTAGGGCAATAAAATCCACCTTTAATAGTGGATATTTGTATGAATTAATATAAATCATGAAACACCCATTTTCCTCAAAGTATGAAATGTATATGGAAGATTTTTTTTGTGTAAAATCAGGTGAATTAGGGAAGAAAAACAATTTTTTTTCTTTTACCATCCTTCAAATCAGTATTCACACACACACACACACACACACACACACACACACAGTTTTATTGCTTTGTATATAATTGTATATGCATATGTCTACTTATATATGCCCAAAAAAACTAATCAATAAGGAAGAAGCTTTCTGTTGATAATTAGAAAATTTGATATTAAACAAAATTGGAATGTGAAGTGATTTCAGAACTAAAATTGTCATTCAATTACAAGAACAGATTCTGTAGAAATACATGTGGGGTTTCTTGAAGATAAAAGTAATCAAACCGTAAGTTTTATGTCTGAGGTCTATATTACATGGTTAATTAATTATATGGTTAAATGTTTCTAGATTGGATGGAACCTAAGGGTTTGGAGATGCTTTTATTTTTGCTCTACCATTGTTGTAACTCTGAATCTTGTGTCAGATAAGTGAGAAGTTATTTTAAGATAATTATTTTTTTTAAGATTTATTTATTTATACATACAAGCTGGGTTACAGGCGAGAGGCGTGGGGTGGCGAGAGGGTTCACCAGAGACAGAGGGGAGCAGAACAGGCAGATGGACTGAAACACACTGCTGAGGGGAGCAGCGGGAGAGGCAGGAGAGGTCTGCCGCACCATGTGGGATTCTCCCTGGCCGGGCGTCAAATCCGCATCGCGCACTGCCAACAGCTCCGCAATGCAGCACGCAACTGCTGTGCCACCAGGGAGGCCCCAAGATAAAATTTCAATTTAAAGAAGAAAGGTGAACAGGACTGAGGGGTGAGACATCCTAAGAATGATTCTCGACTCGGTCTTTGCTTCTGTAGTCAGGAGTTGCTAAAGAGGTACAGTGTAGACAACTGAGCGTGCCAAGAGTGGAGACATGTTGGGAGGACAGAAAAATGCTGATGGAGGCTCTGTGCCCAGCACTTTGGATTCAGCTCAGTCAAAACCCTGAATTAGCTTACTTGCCCTTTCTCTCATCATACCCTGGGCCTGACAGCCCTGGTTAAATCCAGCACTTTCCAGGTGCACACCTACAACTTCACAGCTGAAGATGGTACAAATGAAACCCACAGCAGTGCTCACAGCTTCCTCTTTCAATTCCCAATCCAGTCCTCCCCCTCATCCATGAGACAGCCCCTCACCCAAGGGAAAGGCTCACCTCTCCTCGAGGCTCAGTCTCAATCCTCACTCTCAGTTTATGTCCTGCTTCCTATTTCAGTGAGAAAATTCAAACAACTTAAAGGCTGCTTCCACAAGTTGGTCCATGGCAGTATACTCCAATTTTTTTTCTTCCTATTACTGTGAGTAAAAATCCTCATTGTCCTGAGGCTAACATCGTCCCTTACACAACTCCCATCTCCTCTCGTTATTTAAATATGTAAATACATCGCTGCAGCAATTGCACTGCCACTTTTTTTTAAGATTTATTTATGCATATAAACTAGGGTACAGGCGTGAAGGAGTTCACCAGAGACAGAATGGGGAGCAGAACAGGCACATTGACTGAAGTACACTGCTGAGGGGAGCAGCGGGTGATGCAGGAGAGGTCTGCTGCGCCATGTGGGAAGCTCCCCAGCTGGGCATCAAACTCGCACCACAGCTGCCCAACAGCTCCACAGCGTTTCGCTTAACCCATTGTGCCACCAGGGAGGCCCCACTGCCACTTTTTCTGTCATCAATCCCTCCCCCTTTTATTAGGTGATTCTTGGTGGCATGCAAAGGAGCTATAATTTATTGAATCTAAAATGGAAAAAAAATCTGCACACATTTCATTTGCCTCCAGCTAGCATCCCACTGTTCATCTTTTTAAGTTTAAAACTATTAAATTGTGTCAACTTTTCTTTCTCTCAAATTCCTCTCTTCCAATCATCCCTTAAACCCACTTCAATTAGGCTTTCATCTCTACAGTTTCAATGAGAAACCACTTGCAGTAAACCTCAGAATGTCAATTCCAGGTATCAATCTTCATTTATTTTTTATTTCACTTAGCATCAGCAATCAATAACTTCTTTTTTCCTAAATATTTCAGTTGACTTCTACACTTGATATTAGTCAAAAGGCCGAAAAGTGATCAGTTGACTTCTAGTATAAACTTCTCTCTTGGTTTTCCTTATTTGATGCTGCTTCTTCTCTGTCTTTGTTGCTGTTTCTCCTCATATTCCAAATGCCTAAATACTGTATTGTCAAGGATTGAAGCATTGGGTCTCTTTTCTATTTATAATTATCTTCTTAATTCCACATCCACTGTCATGGTTGAAAAAAAAATCTTGCATCCACTGACAGCTTATAATTTTCTATCTCTAGCCTCACCTTTTCTCTGGGTTAAATATCCAGGTTCTTTCTCTGCATCTCCACTTAGCCGGCTATTGGGTATTTCAAGCACAACATATTCAAATGCTCATTTATGGTTTTTCCCTCAAGCCTAATCCATGCAACTCCATATCTCTAAATGGCAATTTTATCTTCTGGGTGACTGAATTCATAGACATTAAAAGCATTTCTGTTGTCTTTTTATCATTCACGCAACACATTTAATCCATCAGCATCCTCTGTGTCTTATACTATCAAAATATATCCAGAATTTTACCTCTTATCACTTCCTTTATTGCCATTTTATCGAAGCCACCACCGTTAGGGGTATCTGGCTCCCCACACTCATCATTGAGCTGGGATGGTGGGTAACCCTTGGGGTTGTATGTAGCCCTTACTGAGATCACTGTTACTCTGTTAAAAAAAATCTCCTCCTATAGCCCAAAATTCATGGCATGTACTGGATGTGTTCAAAAAAACAAAATCTTTTTTTTAATAATCTATTTTCATAAAACTTCTTTGTTCAGTTGGGTTTTCCTAGGACTGAGAATCAATCTTGCAAGAGTCAATACCAAACTGGAGAGTACCCAAACAGTTTCATAGACTAGGGAAGGATTTGAACCTGTGACACAGATAAGATGCCATTATCCTTAAGTTCTGCTTAGAATGAAAATAATGACTCATGGAGGAACATGTTCGCAGTTCCCATGTAATTAAAGTAATGGAAAGTAATTTATATTATTCTGCTGATCAAAACTAGGTCAGTTATCAGTAAGTGAAGAATAAGAAATTCCTCTTTCTATAGATGTATGATTTCTTTGTGATGTGCAATTGTGGGGGTTTCCTCAGTATGTAGTACACTAAAGATACTCAGTTGCTCATGGATTCTCAACCACTGGAGTTATTCTCAGTAGCAGGATGTTTGAACTGAGAATTTGTTACATCAGGCAACAAGTTTCTTTCCAAATTAATAATCAAACAGTAGCACTTATTCATGGTTATAGTAGAAGCCAGTCACATGTCTCATGTTTTCTTTCAAGGAGTTAACAGTCTAGTAGCTAGTAGTAATCATGCATTAGCTTCCTAACACCGCCACAACAAATTACAACACACTTAGTAGCATAAGCAAAACAAATGTATTATGTGACAGCTCTGTAGGTCAGAAGCCTGACACTAGATTAAAGGCAAGGTAATGACAGGGTTGCATGCCTTTCTGGCTGCTCCAGGGGAGAATGTGATAAATATTAACAGAGCAAAAACACATCTCCTTGTGGCCCCAGAGAAATACCCTGGGGATGTTGGTAACAATTACGTATAATGCTTTACTCAAACTAGCTCTACACTATTGGTTGTTCAGATTACAATAAGAACTTCAGTGTAGTTTAATAAATTCTTAATATTTTCATTGACTAGGGACAGAATGGTCATCTAACCTCTGCCTTTAGTTGATTCATATAGGAGAGGGAAATACAATTAAATGAAAAGCATTACACAGAGTGTAAGGACTATACTGCAGTAAGATACTACGGGAGCACAGATGAGGGAAACACAGTGGAGACTGGAATGTGTTTCCAGTGAAACAATATTAGGTAAAAGGAAGCTACTCAAGGCAGAGATAGGATGATAAGTGGAAGGTGACAGACTTGGGTGTGTTTTTTCAAATGTAAATGGTTAGTGTAGAAACTTCTGATGGATAGGGGGACATGTCAATCAATTTTGAGAAGTGGGTTCAAGTTAAAATAGTTGTAGGATTAAAGTTGGTAGTGATTATTTTTCTGAATGCATACAGCCGTTTAGCAATCATATTCCTCCACATAATTCCGTCCACAATATATTGACCTGCTTTTCTTGTTGGTCCCAATTCTAGGCTACCAAAGTCACTTAACCAAGAGCCAGTTCTATAAAATATAATCACACTCACACTATGAAAGAAATTCAAATGTGACTTTTATCTCCAGTCAACATGGAAATTACAGTTAAATCTGGTAGAGTAAATGGCTTCAACTTTATCTTTTATTCATTCAACTACACATTCATTTATTCATTCTTCAGATAGCTTTAAGGATATTAAAATAATCAGAGACACTGTCTTTTTAGAAAAACCCTGACTGAGAAAATGACCCAAGTTCTTTTTACATCAACAACAAAAAAAAAAGATTAATGATTTGTTCATTTGTATTTCTAAAGTGGAAATAGATAAATATTAGAAATAGAAATCTGCTAGACATAGAATCAAATTGGAATATTAGATCAACCATTTATTTTTGTATGATCTCGGCCAATTGTGACATGCCTTTTCAGTCTCAATTTGCTCAGTTTTAAATGGGGATAATTATATTGATTTTGTATAACTGGCCTGCGATTTATAATGTAGATATTCACATGATAAAATATATTATTTCATTTAATTCATTTCAATTCAAATGTCAATATACAGCAGATTTTTTTAAAAACGAACCATTTAGCAAATTTAAATTTATTTCGTCTTAATTCTCTTCATTCAATCATCAGCAGTATCAAACTTTGTCATTAAAATGGATGATAGGCTAGGCTTTAGAAGAGGTTATTGCAGTCTTTTCAGATGCTTGCTTTCATAGTGATGGATTATCACTATACAGAGGTTAAAATGAGTGATGGAAGAAAGTTGGCTTCCTGTGGGAATTTCTAAGAAACTGTTAAAACATGGACAGGACTGACTTCATTTAATACTTAAGATACATTAATACCTGTTAATGTATCTTCTTTTTTCCCATTTGATGGACCATTTATTTTATATAGGTTTTCATTTACTCATTAAAGTGGTATGCACCATTAGCTTGGATTTCTAGATAGATGGCAACATAATAAGCTACCTGAAGACAGTCTCCAGAGTCCTCCCACACATGCCCAAAATTCAGCCAGCAGAATTGCATACTCTGTGTGGGGTCTTTTGATTATGTACCAGTTATTGTATTTTGATTACTGACAAGTTGTTGTATTTTGTCCATTTCTAATAGTCTATATTCACAATCATGATAAAAGGAACTCTTGTTAAAAAGCATGTGATAATAGTTGATTCAATTAAGCCTATTTCCCCTTTCCAATTTGTACTTATTGGGCCTCAAAACATCCTCTTGGTAGTCTTTGTATTTAAAATCATAAAATGTTCCATGAACGTTCCACTGCAGGATGATATTTTCATAATGAAAGGCTTGTGAAACCTTTTTCAAATAAGAAAAGTAGTCTGAGTCCATTTGGGGGCTTTTGAAAATTGCAGAACTATATAAAAGCAAAATAGCTCCCGTCCTCTTTTTGCCATTATTATTACCATACACTGTTAAATAATTTACTATGTATTCTTTTTTTTAATAATTTTATATTATGGATATGTAGTATTAAAACTTTGCATTTTTTTCTTGTTATTGTTCAGCAGAATACATGGCAAAACAAAACAGAACCAACAAACACAAAAAACAGCAATACAACAACAGACCACTTGTGGGTGGCATCATTCTACACTGCCCTCCCCTGCCAAAGAAGACCAGAGCCAGAGCCAAGGTAAGGCCATGAAGGCAACTTTTATTCAAGACTATTGAAACTGGGGAAATGAGAGCCCAGTCAAGACTCGGGCTCCATATAGTGCAATGATTTGTCACCATGGAGCATAAGGGGATTTTGCAGTGGATGCAAAATTACTAAGAGCGAACGTCAAGCCTGGGGGACATCTGGCTGGACTGACCTAGGATTCCTGCTGAGGAAAAACTGAAGGGATCACACCAGGGTGAGGCGTAGTCACATCTGGGGGTGAGGGAGGTCCTGTATCCAAGATGGAGGATTCTTGCTCATCTCACTTAGTAGGGGTGTTGCTAAAACTAGAGTTTACAAGGAAATGCAGAGATGGGTCTAGGAGAAATTTTGTGAGTCTGACTAATGATTGTTCAAGCAAAGAATCTTTGTCACCCCAAGGAGAACAAAGTCAAAGTAAGTATATACTATAAATACAGTGTCACTATTGTCTATTGATGTTATTTTTAACAGGTATGTTTTTAACGTTATGTCAATTACCTGTGTTTGTGTCTCATTGACATATCTTGTTTTAATCTCTAGCTAGTTCAATATATTTGTAGTATAACTTCTCCCATTTTACAATAAGGAAACTATGTTGAGATATTAGATAACTTTTCTGATGCCATGCAGAGAGTAAAAACTGTATAACTTTAGACTGTATAGTCTTAACCATGTAAAGTTGTGTCTACTCTACTGGGTGAAGCAGATCGTTACAGAAGAGATGACCAACTCTTTCTGAGGTGTTTGTCTAAGATGAAGCCTTTCCTGAAAAGTGGCAACCAGGTTCACGAGCTAGAGGGAATGTTAGATTTGGGGGCATCTAAGATGAATCGTTGACTCTGGGATACTTTTCTCATGAGTGGCTTAAAAAGAGTGTAGCTGTAGCAGAGGACTGGAGTGATGGCATGAAAAAGAGAAAACCAGGAGAAGCAGAAAAATGAGGGACCAGAAAGAGAGTCTGATTTTCAGTTGTCATTTCTCAGAAGTCTGTTTGGAACTGAGTGTTATGTTAATCTTCCTTTTGTGTAATGTCCTTTACAATTTGGGAAGAATCTTCATATATATGACCAGATTCAACTCAGCAACAAACCTCTAAAGAAAATACGATGCTCCTCAAATTAGTCAAGAAAACTGATGTTCTGAGTCTTAGGTCTCATTGTCTGCAGTTACAATAAGGAGACTTTCATTTCTCTACTACATATTTCATGTAGCAAAACCTAGATGTCAGGCACTGTTACGATACTGAAGAAGTTCCTGACAAGTGAGAACTTAAAGTATCATTAGTCAGTCATTGGACTATCATTCAGAAGACATTTGTTCCCAGCGTGGCCTGGTAACAGTTATTTCACAGTTATATCAGTTGTGCTACTGTCTTATAGAAGGATTTATAATAATCACCATTTCAGTAAAATTGCAACATCTTGGCATTGTTGCCCCCATGGACTTCAAAGAGAGTGAATGCTTCTGAGGTTTAGAGGAAAACATTAACAGCATTAGTTGAACAATTACATTACATTTTTGTCAGAGATGTTCAGACTTTGAGTTTTGAGTTGGGAGCTGCTAGAGGCACAAAGGTAATGGTGATGATGTATATTGTCCTTAAATTCTGTTGTAACTACCTCAACAAACTCTAGAATTTCCCCTTTGGATCTCCATGGTCCCAACTGTGGAGCCTAGCAGCCACAATATGGTCAGTATCTGGAATTTCCATACTTTGTCTTGTTTGACTTCTCCCCACCTCTTTCTGCTTTGTCTTGAGAACATTTTGTTACTAGATCACATACATGTGAATCCTACTTTTTAGATTTACTTTTGTGTGATCACAATCACTGATGATTCGTATGAACAGTAGTGGTGGAATGCAAGCGGTGGACTTCATGACAACAGAACCTTTTCAGTCAGAGGTAGCAGAGCTTTGGGTCTGAATTCTATCATCAGAAAATTGAAGTTGAGGATTAACTACCTGATGTATCTTAGAACTCCTAGGTAATCAGTGGAGACCTTGAATACATTGTCACTTTCTTTACCTCTCCAGTCATCTTATTTACTCCTACTAAATGCTTTATATTCTGGGTTTCACCTTATTTCTTTAAAAAAATAAGTCACATAAAAATGCCCTTTTTATCCTCTACCTTTATGTTATTTCCCCAAGGCTACATTCATCTGGTACCCGATTTTAATCCATTGGGAAATCCTGGCAGAAGATCAGATACAGGTAGCAGAGTGATGTTGATGTACTACTGTACACAATGTCAGATCTTTTTCTAGAGTTTCTGAGAGGAAATGTCTAAAATCTCAGCCTTTTCATAGTGGTAGGAGTACCTAGTATTTATGGTAGGTCCTGGACAACCCACCTGAATTTACACTGACAAAGTAGTCATGGTGGGTCTCTGCACAGGAGGACCCCGAGAGAGTCAAGATAGAGTGTGGTCAGACTGGAAAGGTGAACCAAGTGAGTGGAGGATTGGGTCTTCAAGTCAGATGATGTCAGTCTCACTTGCCAACCTCTGGAGGGTGAAATTTGAGTTCAGTCATAGAGCCAGTCATTCAAAAAATCACTTCTACACAATTAAAATCCTTGGCACCTGAAGCGTGGGTGAGCTTTCTAGCTGGTGAGCACATCAGTATGCCTGGAGGGTGGTTAGTCGTCCCCTCCTGGGAGAGGACGTGGGAGCTCCATGTTTAGGACCCCCCCCCACACCAGACCTCTCACTGTGCAGATCTTACTAAAAAAAAAAAGATTTTTTTATGTGTACAAGAGCGGGGGTATAGGTCAGCGGTATGGGTCGGGGGAAGATATGAGAGGATTCACCAGAGACAGAATGGGAAGCAGAACAGGCAGATTCACTGAAATACACTGCTGAGGGGAGCAGCAGGAGAGACAGGAAATGTCTGTTGCGCCATGTGGGAAGCTCCCTGGCTGGGGATCGAACTCGTGCTGCAGTGGCTGCCCATAGCTTCATGGTGCCGACATTTAACCCCTTGTACCACCAGGGAGGCCCCGCATATCATCTTTTTGGCTGTCTGATTGCTGTCCTTTCTAATAAAGTCATAATCATAAGTAGAACACTTTCTGACTCTTAGAATAATTGCAGTGAACTGTCAATCCACAGAGGTAGTGGGAATCCCTGAATTTGTAGCCTTGGTCAGAAGTTGGGTGGCCTGGGCACTCAACACAAGAACTGACAGTGGTATCCGATTTGAAGACAGTCTTGTTGGGGACTGTGCTTCCAGCCCCCAGAGTCTGCCCCAACTTCACGTGGGTTATGTTAGAATCTCACTGCAGTGACCATCTGTAACTTTCTTTGGAGGACTATCTTAAGGTTAATAGAGCTACGGAGCCAATGTTCTGGGTTGAATGAGACCCTCAAATTCATATGTGACCACTCTAACAACCAGTCCTTCAGAAGGTGACCCCATCTCGATACAGAACCTTTAAGTCAGTGCTTGAGTTAAAATGAGGGCACTGGGGTGGTGTCCTAATCCAGTCAGGAATATTGTGCATTTTAAGAGGGGATTTGGCGCACAAAGAGACACCAGGGAAGCTCCCACACAAAGGAGAGACCATGTGGAAACACAGCAAAGAGGCAGCCATTTGAGAGTCAGAGTTAGCAAATCTGCTGACATCTTCATCGGAGATTTCTAGACTCCAGAACTGCGAGATAACACGTTTTTGTTGTTCAAGTTACCTAGTCTGTGCTATCTTGTTATGGCAACCTTGGCAAAGTAATAGAACCGTATGTGCTGAGAAGTAGGAAATGCTTGAGAATGTCGGTCCCGACCCCTAATTAGTGACTGAGCAGCACAGACATAGCAAAGCCCCGTTGCTTTGCCTTCAGACAACAGAAACTCGGAGACACAATTACAGCCCACGCTTCTCTGCATGTTCATGGTGGAGCTGGAGGTTTGCATGAAACTACGCCCGGTGTCACTTCTTCTCCTCACTCCATTCTGCATTCTTCTGGGAGCATTTTGTTATTAGATCACCTCCATGTGAATCCTACTTTCTAGATCTGCTTTTATATGATACATTAAGACAGGGAATTTATTCTACTGTCTGTGTTCCCTGGGGATTCCCATAGTCTGGCCGTGCACTTGATCGGTGTGTGGCGAGCGTCTCGAGATGGTTACTTACATTGGATCGCCCTCTGAGCTTCTCCAGATGGTTACATTGGATCACCCTCATTCTCCACTAATTTTTTTTAAAGATTTATTTATTTATGCATGCAAGCTGGGATGTAGGCCAAAGGTGTGGGGCAGTGAGAGTGTTCACCAGAGAAAGAGTAGGGAGCAGAACAGGCAGATCGAGGGAAATACACTGCTGAGAGGAGCAGCGGGCGAGGCAGGAGAGGTCTGCTGCGTCATTTGGGGATCCCCCAGCCGGCATCAAACTCGCCCCAGTGGCTGCCACAGCTGCTGACAGCTCCGCAGCACTGCACTTAAGCCCTTGCGCCACCAGGGAGGCCCCATTCTCCGCTTATTAACTGCTCCCTTTAGCTAACCTTGCTGGCTGAGGAGTGGCAACAGCTCTGTTGATGCAAGTTCTCGAGTATAGCTTTATCCTCTGTGCTTTCCCTACACTGCACCCACGTATGTCAACTGAAAAATTGAAAAGTTATATAACACAAGAGAATCTTGGTATTTACAATCATTGACTGTGATTACAAGGTCTTCCTTTTTTATTTTTTTTTATTTTGCTATGTTTGTTACTTAGCTAAGCAAAGCACAATAAAATAGAAAATTATGACGTTGCCACCTACCAAGAAAACAACCAAGGGCAAGGCCAAGGTATATAAAAGCTGTGTATATCAGTATCTCCATCTAAAAATAGGGTTAATGCTGTTATTTATTATATATCTGGCTTCTAAAATTGAGTCAACATGTCCAAAATACTCACATTGTAAGTGCTCAATAAATTGCAACTTCTCGAGTTCTTGGAGTCTATCGAAAACTCAATTTTTAGAATATCAGAGTAGTTCAGACTTTAGTGAAATATTCAAGTATTTTTATATTATTTGTGAGAACAGGGGAGAGAAAAACCTTCCCTTCTTGAAAATGTCATTCTATGTCCTAGTAAGTGAAACACTCACCAACCAGTTCCCAAACAGAGTGACTTCTGGCGTGTGGTCCACAGATGCTCCTGTTTATTCAACATATAGTTGTATGTAAAACGTTGATCAAGGAAAATGCCAATAAACAGAAAAGATGAAGTCTTGGGTAACCTAATGCCCACAGAACAGGTGAAGAGTAGAAAGTCTGCAGGACACGTTTACATTTGAGAAAGTGCCTGGTTGGAAATTGTTACGTCCCTTTACATGAGAAGTCAGCAAAGGCCTCCAGGAATTAGTGGCATTTGACCAAGACCTTGACATCTAAGGAAAAGCCAGTCATTAGAAGGGGCAGGGCAAAGCAGTTGTCATCGCCCTGCATAGGAAAGAATTTGTTTTGCCAGGGAAAAAAATAAAGTAACAGAATGATGAGAAAGCAATAAACCTTCAGAGTTCCCTGGCCCACATAAAATTTCTTTTGAGATTGTCCTTATATCCAAATAATGTCATTCAGTTTACACTAGAACAACAGGAAACAAAAGTCATCCTACCATAAAACTGTTGGAAATTTTCCTTACTGCCCTCCTGTGTTAAAATGGGCTGATCTGAGAAAGAACTGTACACATAACCTGTAAAACAGGTACACTTAGAATATTGGGACTGCTGTTTAAAATAATGCCAACTCCTCAGAAAAACCAGAGAGGCACAAAGAAGTTGAAAGGAAAAGTTAAATGTTAAATATCTGCTCCCATGTACCCTGAAATAACTCCTAGATCATAACTTTTGAAATACACTGCCGCTCATTCAAAACACATTCCTCCTCAGATCTGTGTCCTCTGGTTTTGTACAGAAGAATTTAAAATTTTCCTAGATAAGATGTGACTCTGAGCTTCTAAATGTTCATTAAAGATAACATTGAAAAATTCAATTATGCTACCTTCTTTTTTTTTTCCAAAAGGAAGAAAACCTTGCCATAATCAGTGGAGCTATTTTTAAATTGCAGGAGGGCAGAAATGAAGGTACAAATTAATGAGCTGATGTCATATTAATGTAGTCTTTTTGATCTTGTAATCATGAGCTCTTTACAAATCATGTTTGGTTTCAAGATTGTGATTCGAGACTCCTGGTTGCAGACATATAATTTAAATACCATTAAGGGAAGCTCCAGATGTTTCAGGGGAAACATTTCTTATATTTAAGA